>JALJCO010002193.1:0-121039 GCA_023101725.1 Atherinomorus stipes | reverse complement strand
GAATAATAGTAATAAAAAATAAAATATAGAATATCCTTGATCAAAGTTTTAAAAACCAAAAACAACAACATATTATTTTTCTAAGATACATCAAGCTGTTGGTTTGGATAAAATGGATGCAGAAGCCCACATGAAGCCCTATATGAGCTGCTGAAAGCAGCTTGAATAGAAAGAGAAATTTTTGCCGGTTCCATCGGCAAAATTATTTATTACTAATTAGTTATTACTTTAGTCACTTTCACTTTATTTAGCTGACAGTTTGTTTTTTTCCATCTTAAATGAAAACTTTCCAGCACAAGTGCATAAATAAACAGTGTGTGTGTGTATATGTATGTATACACTACTCACAAAAAGTTAGGGATATTCTGTTTTTTGTATGATGTCAGAATGAACCTAAAATCCACTGCAACCTGTCCAAGTGAACTGAATTAGACTTTCTCTAAACTTTTAAACTCTGTTTAATGGTTAATTATGAACATTTGATATTTTCCTGAAATTATAACCGAAAGTCGAATATCCCTAACTTTTTGTGAGTAGTGTATATATATATATACACTGCCCGGCCCCCCCAAAAAGTCGCCAACAAAAAAAAGGTCAAACATTTAACATTTCATTGGATCGCCTTTAGGTTTGATTGCGGCAGCATTCGCTGTGTTTCCAGAAGCTTCTGCAATGTCACCAGATTTATTTGCATCCTGTTGCATCAATTTTACACCAAGATCTTGATGATGATTGTAGAGTCTGACCACAGCACATCCCAAAGATTCTCAATGGGGTTCAGGTCTGGACTCTGTGGTGGCCAATCCATGTGTGAAAATGATGTCTGATGATCCCTGGACCATCTTTCACAATCTGAGCCCGATAAATTCTGGCACGGTCATCTTGGAATATGTCCGTGCCATCAGGAAAGAAAAACATCCATTGATGGAATAACCTGGTCATTCAGTATATTCAGGTATCAGCTGACCTCATTATCTGAGCTCAAACTGTTGCTGAACCTGGACCTGAGCAACTGCAGCAACCCCAGATCATCACACTGCCCCCACAGGCTCATACAGTAGCACTAGGCATGATGCTGCATCACTTCATCTGCCTTTCCGGCCACATTTCTTCCTGGAAGACGATGGTCCACTATCCTTCCAGTTTTTCATAATGCGTTGGACTATTCTGAACCCAGTTTTAGTAGTTTCTGCATCTCCTTAGATGTTTTCACCTCTTGATGCCAATGATTTGACCCTTCTCAGACAGACTAACATCTTTTCCACGACCACGGGATGTGTCTTTCCACATGGTTGTTTAGGAAATGAGAAGCAAGTCATTGCACCAGTTGGGGTTGAATAACTTGTTGCCAGCTGAAAGATAATCACCCATGCAGTAATTATCCAATAGGAGGCTCGTACCTATTTGCTTAGTTAAATCCAGGTGGGGACTTTTTTTTTTTTGGCCAGGCAGTGTATATTTCCTTGTGCATGACCAGTGTGCCCCTTTACAAAATGTGCTGTTGCCCACTTTGCTCCTAGCAAAAACTGCCTCTGTGGGCACCAAATCATCATGTAAGAGTCTCACGTGACATTTGACACCATGGACGATGAGGCATTTATCCATGGTATGGTGCATCCATGGTAGATGAAAAAAAAAAAAAAAAAATCAAGGAAAAGTGCTCACACAAAGAGCAAGCACAAATCGCACTATAGACAATCCATCAATACAGCAGAAAAGTGTTTTAATAACTTGTGAAAACAATAACATGATATTTCAACCCTAATAGGCCTACATGTTTTGGGTGATCACATTTGGTCAAATGTTAAAATGCCATGTTGCCACAAGGGTTAAAAAAAAAAAGCCAAAAACTTTTTCTCATCACAGTCAGAATGACAATAACAAACAAGGTCATATGATTACCCACCATGTAATTAGTGCTGCTAAAATTCAGCCTTGGAATCTCAGACTGAGGATGTCTCATCTTCCTCACATGCTGGGAAATACATTGTCAAACTGGAAAGATTATTATAACGCAGACTCTGTGGTCACAACCAGGTGGTGTCATTCTGCTCAACTTGGCACCCACATTTTTGGACAAAAGTTATCAAATCACACTTAAGTTAACGTAGATAACTTGAAAACTTTGCTGTATACTCTCAATCTGCATTTGGCAACTAGAAACAGATTATTCAGTTGAAACTAGATGTTGGTGGCAGAAAGACATTAAAGCTATGTATGCTCTTTTTTGTAGAGTTGTTTGAATTACTTATGAGTGCTTCATCGATCTGATGGAAATAACCCTGATTAGAGATTCAAATGGGTTTGCTTCAAGACTGAATAAAGAGATCAATTATTTTTGTATTTGTATGCAAGAGAGAATCTAATCTGAATAAAACTGTTGTGACTTCTGAGAGACTGATATATGTTCCCAAATATCAACTGTGCTTATTGCTACTTTTCCTGAAGTCTATAAACTCGCGAAGACTGAAAGTGAACCTTTATGGTTCAGTTCATTCTGTGCTTCAGCCATTAGCAGACCAGGAGGCTTAAAATGAATAAATAGCAAATTATTCTTAATGAATTTACTTCTCATGAATGAAGCAATAGTCAAATATTTAAGATGTTTATCAATTCCTAACTTACTCATTTTAACATGGGTGTCCATAGAAGATGAGTTTATTTTTGCTTTGGCTGCTATATACTTTAGAGCGGTGGTTTTCAACCATTTTTCTACAAAGTACCCCTTGTCAAATATAGAGTATTTAGAGTATTTCCAGTATCCCTATCTACTGCAAAGTTTTTTTGGTTGGAAAAATAGATTAAAAAAAAAAAAAAAAAAAGACTGCACTTTGTCGTTTGTTTTGGTTTATTAAACTAGAACCGTGAAAAAAAAAGGAATTTTGCCTTCTTTGGCTCTTAGCCCTTTTTCTTTTCAGTCAGATTTCTACCACGTTTCAACCACAACTCTATTGTTTGCATTATCAAGATTATCGAGGTGACAGTGCTTGACAGTTGTTGTGCAGTTACATTTATTGAAATCTTTATTAGATAAATTTTATAGAAGGATGTTTTTTGTCATTTATTTAAAAAAAATATTATACCCCTTTGCCTTTTGACTTAATTTCCTCTTTTATTTTTCTCTTTTTTTTAGCCCCTACCCCCCCCTGGGGCCCCCCGGGGGGATGGGCCCAAAAGTATACTGTTTGCTCTTTAAAAAATGGGCTAACTACACCCTACTTACTAGTGAACAAATGATATTCAACCCTAACCCATTGCACGTCCCAAATGCAGTGCATTTTTTTATGTGTCCCAACGTAAATGTTTGGGTGCATGTGGTGGCAGTGGAAGGGGCATGACATTGTAAATGCCAATGAAAAGAGGGCCCTGCAGAAAAAGTTTGGGAGCCACTGGAGTAGCCGAGTGCTTCTGATTCTGGTTCTTGCAATAATTAATATGATCTGTCCAACCAGAATTGAGATAATCAAAGGAAAATCTTTTGTACAACTTTATATCATCTGTGTATGATTCTTTACGATATCGCCACAGGAGCATGTGAAGGTTAAGAAAAGAAACAAGAACTGATCTGTGGAAGCATAAAGACTTCTGTCACATAATTATAATGAGACCAGTAAAGAACCGGAAACCAAAGAAAGCTATGATGAGACCTCTGAATCAGGATGAGATGATTACCAGTGTTGATGACAGCAGTAAGATCGAGCAGAACTGAAGCAGAGGTTAGCTCTGAGTCACACATGATTCTTAGATCCTCGGTTATTTTTAGAGAAGCGGTTCAGTGCTGGCTCTGAAACTAAACTGGAACGTTTCATAAATACTGATGCATAAGATATTTTCATCAAGTTGCAAACAATTTGTTATAGAAGTTTATTGGGGTATATTGAGCAATATTACAAGACGTAATTTCAGAATCTATTAAAAACTGAATTGAAAATTGTGAATATGATCAAATGAAAATGTGCAGGAATTTTTCTTTTAGTGTTGCAAGAGAAATGTGTATCTTTCTCTCACTGATAAAAGTTTAATTTTTTTCTATAAGTTGCGTCTTTGCCTCTTCAGGGTCACAGCCAACTAATTTAAGAAGTAGCAGAGTTTTCTTGTCATCGACAGAAAGAGTTAAGTGGTTGTTTGTGGGTTGACAATATATCAGGTCAGACTTCCTCCTGGCATAATGCATGGATGCTGGGGTTAATCAGGGTTGCCTGTTAAATGTGTGTTCAGGTGTTGTGTGTAAGAACTTGCGTAGGCACTTTTGCAGCCCTGAAGGCAAGAATGTTGCATCTGTAAAATAACAAGTCACTCTTATCACCTTCGCAGAATCATTAAAAACAGCTGGAGGGTTGTGTATGTTCGAGGAGACCGACAGGGACAGTATTTATGGAAATTGCATGTGTTTATATATTCACAAAGGTAGATGCAAGCATAGCCACATTTACATATTTAAATGCATCAGCCAAAGGCCAGTCAAAAAAGAAATGGCAATTAGCCAGAGAATCACACTGTGCATTGTGATTATATTCCATAAAACCAGGGAAAAAATAAAAGTTTAGCATATGGTTGAGCAGATAATTTTCAGAATTTACTGCTGCGAGTGTGGTTTAGAGGAAACATGTGGAAACAGGTGGCAGAAGGCAAATGGAAAACTGAGTGTGTAAATGTCTGCGTCTGTTTTTGATAAATTGTTGTTGCTGTTGTTCAGAAAGTATGGGACTAATACTGCCAGCAGCCCGACAGGCTGACACAATGCTGCTCAGTTAGACTCTCTGACTTCACCGGAGCCAAAAGGAAAGATCTTAATTGACTGATATCAGACAGATACTGGAGGATTATATACTGGAGGAGTATTAAAGAGACTAACAAACCAAGAATCCAAAATCTAATACGAACAAAACCAAAACAAGTGATTTAAATAGAACACATTTTGTATCACTTTTACAAATCTAATCAATATTCAATATAAAGAATAGAAGTACATCCTGCACCCCTAAAACCACAAGTGCTGAAACTTAATGGAAAAAAAAAAACTAGAAAAGCACTCAGAGAGCACAGACCTCCATCAAGCAACTTAACTTTCTTATTTTTGTGTGTTCTGGATTATAGTATCTGGAGTCTTCTCTGGATCTGGATCAGCTTTCGAAACATTATAGAACTAATTGAAATCTTTTCTTGTAATTTTTAACCAAACACTCGGGCCATTTGTTTGGAGTTATATGGAAATATTAACCAAATTTTGGCTATTCAGGTGAAGTTCATGTAAGACTGTTTAGGCGTTGGTAAGGAGGTTTGATGGTCACCATGGGGTGTTGGTCAGAACACACAGGACTCCTTTGTACAGTTAACTTTCTTTACTGTTCACTCCTAATCACAACAGCACAATAATGCAACAAACAGGCTTACAGGTGAGGAATTCCAGGCTAGTTAAGGTGAATGCCTGGATGGAAGTGAGTGTGGTCTATAAACAGAAATGCAAAGCCATGAGGAACATTTGTTTAGCAAATTTACACATTCAAGGTGTAAATTATGACTAAATAATCCCTTACAGTCATCAGTCAATCATTTTCTGTACCGCTTATCCAGTTCAGGGTCACGGGGTTGCTGGAGCCTATCCCAGCTATTATCAGGCGAGAGGCAGGGTACACCCTGGACAAGTCGCCAGTCTGTCGCAGGGCCAAAAGAGAGAGACAGACAACCATGCACGCTCAAATTCACATCTAGGGACAATTTAGAATGATCACTTAACATAACATGCATGTCTTTGGATGGTGGGAGGAAGCCAAACTACCTGGAGAGAACCCACGCATACACGGGGAGAACATGCAAACTCCACACAGGAAGGCCACTGTTGGAATTGTTCAAGCCCCCCCTCCCCAGACGGGAATCGAACTAGTGACCTTCTTACCGTGAGGCTGCGGTGCTAACCACCATGCCGTAAAGTTGCTGACCGACAGACAGACTTATAAACCAACACTACCAAATACATTACCTCCTTGGTGGAGGTAATGACTCACAACAGTTAAAGAAAGTGGCTCAGGAAGTAGAGCAGAAGGGTATTCCAGGTAGGAGGTTCAACAAACCCTGAAACTCTGGGTAAACTTACTCTGAAATGAGAAACTCTGAGCTCCACAAAAGCTGCTTTGAGTTGGTTCAATCAACTCTGAGGATCTTTACCCAGAGTTGGAACCACAAAAAAAAAGCCATCATCACTGCAGAGAAACACGGAAGAAAATTGCTGCCTGAGTCGTTAGCAACAAACGCCATAATGAGACATAACCACACCGTTAAAACTTTAGCGGCGGTCCTTAGGTGTGTTAATTTCAAAGTCAAGATAACATATGGTTAAAGTTAACTGAGTTTTGAACAACAAGATAACCGGACTGTTAAAGTTAACCGTCGACCAAATGTATTTAGCGTCTGGTTAAAAAATAACCGAGTTTTGAACAACTGGGCCCAGATGTGCACTCATTTATATGCTTGTTTAATAAATGAGGGTGACTGATTGGGAGTCTAGGATGCAAATCCATTTGTAACTTTGCTCATCATTTATTTACTTTGTTGTTGTTGCAATATCAAAACATAACCTACACTGTAAAAAATCTCATGTTGACTTAACTTAAAATAATTTGGAACCTCACTGCCTTAAAATTTTGAGTAAGGCCAACAAAATATTTAAGGTAAAGTCAACAAGCAACTGAGTTTCTTCAACTTATAAGAACAGTTGTCATGGCTTATTGTTTAGAGCTGGGAATCTTCTTTTTATAGTCAGACAAACTAATATTTTTATTTGTACAACAACAGAACACGAGTGATCTTGACAAATCTTTGATTCAAACAAGCAAATCTGTAAGGTAGTTTTATTGAAATGATACTCGGAAGATATCAGTATGCTCATTTACTCAAGCAAAATATGCAGGAGTAGATGCAGAATCTGAAAGGTATCAGCATCATGCCAAATTGTTGATCAATGCTAGATCTCTCTGCTACACCAGTTACCTTGGTCTGAGATGATGATGTGATGATCTTATCTCCCTTTACTGTCCTTCACACTCATGGTGCAACTTTGACATCCAAACTGAACAGAACTTTCCAAAAACTTTCTCTAAAAGTGAACATAACAAAAGCAGTAAACACAAAACTCAAATTAATAGAATAACAATCAAAAAGGTTGACTTCCAGCAGGATTTGCATTTCCCATGAGTCTTTGTGGTCCAGACACGTTGAATTTTTAAAATAGCTCCGCCCCCTTTTCATTCATTCAAGCTATAACTTAAGAACATGAGTTCAATCAATGATGATGGCCTGAAAAAAGTCAAGACAGCTTACAATTATAAGTTAAACATCTGAAACTCATGAACATAAGTTTTGTGTCCAAAACTCAGAATATAAGTGGAGTTTACAAAACAAAGTGGATACAACTTAATAGGGCAGTCTGTTTTTACAGTGTAATAGAACATGTTAATATGTAGTATGCATCCAAAGTATGATCTAGTAAAAAAAAGGCATGCTGCTGCATCTAAACAGGGAAAATGACTGTCAGAAATACTGTAGATCCTCGTTATTATCAACTTGTTTTTGGCAGTGCATGAGAGGTGCAACATGGCATGCATGAACCATTTTGTTTGGTATCGACGACAAGTATTGAAGTTTTGAAAGAAGAGATGCAAAGGAGTAATCAATGCCCATGTAAGTTCTGAATTATATGAGTAAAGACAGAAGGGTAAGAGAGAAACTGTTGAGTAGTGGATAGAATTTAGCATTAAACATAGTTATAAACAAAACAACAACAACAAAAAAAAGATTTTAAAAAAATACAGAAAAACGACTTTGCACAGAACTTTGTGAATATGCCTTTAACCGTCTTTGAAACGTGGAATATCAGAGTTTTCTTGTCAAAATGTGTCCGTGTTGTGAAAATTTGGAGGAGTAACTGCAGCTGATCACTTGTTATAAAGAAATTTGGTCATTTTTCTTTGCTTTCAGTCACAACTACTGCAACCTTTAGTTTTTCCTTTTTATATATATAAATTTTTTACACTGATACCTTTAAAGTCCTTAAAAGCTTAGTGTCTTTGGTGTAGAGATCTAAATGGATTAAAAGATCTATATTTTATTCTCTCTTCAGACAAATAATATTTTTGTAAATCATGCTCCATGACTGCTGGGTAAGTGCCTTAAAGTGAGGCACGCTACTATAGGGGTTTAAAATCGATGAGATGTGGTATCATTTGTCATAAACGCTGCTTCAGTCAAGACCTTATTTCCCTCAATCCCCAGCTCAGTGTGCATGCTCTGTTTTGATAAGTCTAATTGTCTACAGAACGCCGGCAATCTTAAACTCTCATCTTAGGTAAGACTTTGCTAAAGTCTTAAACACATCTATATTCTTATAATGAACATCTGACCGTTGAACTAAAAACCACTGACCTTCACAGTGAGACAACTTTAGCTAATTAAAAGCACTTGACTGACAGAACCACAGCAAAATTGACCTTATTTCACAGGCACGGATACTGGGTGTCTGCTCAAACTAGTCTTTCTTTTTCCTTTTTATTCTTTTTTTTTAAGTTGTACTCAAAACTGCAGATAAAAACTGTGCAAGAGTACCTAAGTGCAGTTACACTGACCGACCAGTGCGACACCTATCTAATCCATACAGGAAGTCCCAAGCGGAAGTTAGTTAAACTCCGCTAAGAGTATCTATCTGCAGCTTGCAAACAGATGCGTATAGTGTAGTCGGGTGGTTCGGGTTAGGGGAAGGGTCAGGGTTAGGGTTAGATTTTAGTATGTTACATGAAAAAGAAACTTCAGATTTAACTTGCACAAGTCTAACATTTATTTTTAAGGGGGAAACTTCAGACTCTACCTTTAATACAGCTGGAAATTTAAAAATAAAGATTAGAAATGGGCATATCAATAACGTGGAGTCAATAATTCAATACCAGCCAGGCAAAATACCAGATTTGATACTTTTTTGAGTATCGAGATATCACTGTTCAGATACAAATGTGCAATTAGTTTCCACTTCTGAGAATATTAGGCATGAAATTATGTGCGAAACCAGATTCAAGCTTCTGTGTCACATTGTTGTGGTAAACTATCAGGTGTCATGATGATGGTGCTACTGATAGTGATGATGATGATGATGTTTTGTTATTTTTCAGTGGTTTCATCAAAGACTGTAAAAAAATATGGACGTAGTATGTAGTAATATGTAGGTCAACTCTGATGAGGGGAAAGTGAAGCCAGTTGGGCATTTCCCAACGTCGCCATCTTGCCATGTCACGTGTTGTCAAAATACAATAATGGGCAAGGGCAAGGCAGCTCAAGCTGTGGGGCAAATGATTGACAGCCAAGCTAATGCTAACTGAGTTAATCTGAAGTAAACAGGAAAGAACGAAGATAGGCGGTTTAAAGGTTAGACACACTCAAACTTGCTGTTAACCAGCTAAAAACCACCGTTGTGTAACTCTGCTGCAGGCTGAGGCCTTCCTAAGAGCAAGCAGAGAACTAACTATTGGCCTCCACAGCTAAAATCGGCTGCCACATGTCAATCAAAAGGACATGCCCCTAATTATCGGTAATTTAAAGATTAAATATCATCTAAATGGATCAGTTACAAAAAAATCATCCCCCTCAGTTGACATGAAGGTAAACTTGACCTATTAAACCTAAAATATATATTTTTTAACCAGGCTGTTAACATGTTTATTTCTGCTGTGAAGTTGGTCTTGGAGTCCATGGGGATTTGCTCTGTTTTGGAGCCAGTCCCTAGTGGATAAAGAAAGAACTACGGTTATTTAACTTAACTTCCGGGCTTCTCTCTTTTCCAGTAGACTTTGCCCCTTGGGGTTAATGCAGGTTATTGCACATATATAATATCACTTTTACATTTTATATTTGAACATTTTCCATTTAATGCATTTAAATAATTAGTTATCAATAGTTACTTGAAAATTGAAAGAAGTTTTTAATATTATTTTTGTTTAAAGTACTCCCCAATGTCATTTACTGTCCATTTATAAAACTCACTGGCTTTCAACACAGCATGAGACTCTTTCTGTTTTTGTGTTTTGTTTTAGCTGTTGGTTAAATTTGGTTTTATTTGTTTTAAATTATTTTTTATCATTTAATTTAAATTATTTTATTCATTTAAATTGTTTTTTGTTTTTGAATTGTTTTGAGAACAACAATTTTGCACTATTTGTTTGGTGTGTACAGCACTTTGTTCTAGCTAGTTGTTTTAAAGGGCTTTATAAATAAAGTTGAGTTGAGGTGAGTTCTAAAGGCATTTCTTTCCAGTACTTCTCAAGTTTTACTCATAGTTAATATTGCCCTTGCGTTCAAGATATTATTGCAAAATGTGATTTTCTTAAAGGAAAAAAAAAGTATTGGCATTGGTTTCAGTATCAGTTTTGATAGAAAGTAAACTACTGGTTTGGTAGTGACAGCAAAAATTTTGGCATCGCCCATCCCTAGTACGGATCCTCATAAGTTGATTTCGTATAGGTCGTTTCCTCACATATTTGGGTGGAGCCAGGTGCTGTCGCAGCAGTGAAAACATTACAGGGTTTCAATTTTCAACTAATACAGCTCCGTTTCACATATCCCTTTTCATCACAGCGCCCAGCAGTCGCTCTACAGACTGGAGCGTTGTGTATCCATGGCAACTAGACGGATGTAGACACGTCCCCACTGTAAAGCATGGTTGTGTTGTAAACAAAACACATGTGAATAGAGTGTGTTGAAGACGAGACATGGTTGCGTCTGGAAAACCATGTTTTAATGTACTGGAGACGGCAGATTTCCGGACAAACCAGAGCAAGATGCAGATTGATTCTGTTGAACTGCGAAGTCCGACCATATGCAGATATTATTGGCAAACAGACAAGTACCGGTGAGTTGTAAACATGAGCATTAATGCTTAGCCTGCTAGCCCTTGTTGGAAATTTGTCCAGTGTTTGTGAACGCCCCGTTGAGCTTAACATTTGACATACATTAGTAGCCAGCAAACACAAGATGATACTAAACGTTACAGCTGTAACCCTGTTATATGTAATAACACTGTCAAAAAGAAGGACATCCCTATACTACAGCTGCCTACGGATGCCTGTTTAGTTAAAAAAAAGGTGGAGTATCTGGGATTTAGGCCATCCCTCGCGCCACATTTCAGGTTGACGCAAGCCGCTCCGAAACCACCACGTTCATCCGGTCCTAGAACGGGCGAGTTAGGTCAACTGCTAATACGAGTGTTCACACAGACCCAGTCATGCCGTGTTCGGTACCAAAACCCAGTTAGGTCGACCTAAATGGGTCCTGTGTGAAAACGATCTTAAAGTAAATCTATTTTTTTAAAGTGGATGTCAGAGATTAGATGACAAATGGTACACTCATTTTAGCCTCAGTAGTACCAGGTGGCCTCTTTAATGAATGTGTTGTGGATAATCTCTGAAAAATGACACGGGCTGCCTTTTTAACTTATACGGCCCCGGCCTGGTACAGCAGTCTCTCAAACTGGGAGGGTTAATTGAATCATTACCTGCTTTCTTAATTTGTTTTTTTTCTCTTTCATTCGAGACAATCTTTGGATTAGATCACTAATTATCACAGCAAATAAGAGTTGGCAAAAACATGGCATGTCTTAACAAGTGTTGTGTGCCTTAGTCATAAAAAATGGACAGTATTCCTTCCCTCCAGAAGAACTAAAGACTTATAAAATCAGTGGTAGTGGAATTTTGAACTTTCTGGTGATGTATAATGAACCAGAACGTCATTAGCATGCTTTAATTTGTCAGCTATCTTTGCACCAGATAGGGAGTTGTCTCTGAAACCCCTTTTAGCCTCTTCAATCTGCTTCTGTCTACAACAAACCACACTGGTTACTCCAACCGCAGGTGCTTCTTTAGATAAAATCTGCCAAAACAAAGAAAAAAAATGATCAAAACTTCAGATGAAAGTGCACTGACTACTTCTTATCTTCACAGATGTTCCATCTTACTGCATGTATTAACTTATTTGAAAGAGCTACAACTACATACAATCTTTCTGATAAATCAATCCAAATGAGTGGACAATAATTAACCTAATAACTAATAAGGTATAGTCATTTACTTATCTCAAGTTACATTACATTACACCCATTAAGCAGACACTTTGAGGTGCTATGGAGTGAATAAAGAAAATGACTGTCTACATTCTTTAATATGGACGCTCAGCTCCAGTGTGATTAGCTACTGCATGACTAATGCATGACTCATCACCATCCAGAGCACGGTTAAATACCCATCACACATTCCTGCAGCTGAATATTAATAAATGGACAAGCCACTATTTGCTAATGAGATTACCAGACGTTTAACCTTATCAGTCACCATCAGCTTATAAACCTGCAGACAGTTTATTTATAAATGATCATCAATACATTGAAATCAATTCAAGAGGTTGAAGGCATGAAACTAAATTCCTCTCTTCTGAACTGATAGAGTTACAGTAAATAAATATGCATTTCAGTGTATGTTGCTGAAGTAACGAGGGAAAAATAGCATAGTGAAAGAGATGTAGACAGACAGACACAGGGGTGAAGACTGGTTTGGGGGAGTTGGACATAGCTGCAGGGATATGGGGATAAGAAAGAGAGAGACAGATAGAGAGAGAGAAAGTCCAACAAATTGGTAAGGAAGATCAGCCATCCAGCGCTAATATGAACTGTGAGTCTCTTTGCTCACCAGATGCAGCCTGTCAACAACAAACACTGAATTATAGGCATGTGTGGATGTCTGTTTGTCTTCGTGAGAAAGAGTACATGTTATTATCTTTTGGAGCTCAACAAACTCACTGCCAATCATACTCTTTCTGACTGTTAGGCAGTTGGAGAGTTGACAAAACTTTGTAAAAGTTGTGTGTTTTAAGAATAATGTGTCTCTACCAGCATGCCTTTAACACCTCTGAGCTGAAACACATCACCAGTGAGTGAGAGCTGAAGAAGCCCTCTGAATGAAAGGTGAAACAGTTTGAAGAACAAATAAAAAAAGTGTGCTAGCCTTTACTCAAGCGCTGTTACCATGACCTGAATGACTGATAGTGCTTTCACATAGACGTGGTTCTGGTTGTGACTCAGACTCTGTTCTCAAATCTCCAAACCTTGGTTCTTCCTGGTGAACCAGATACATTCACACCAGTGTATTCCAAACCAAAGAGACTGGACTTCACTCACATGAACAAGGCTCCAAAAGTTGATGTGAAGATATCAGACTCCATATTGTATTTCCCAGAAAGTAAATAACAAGCTGCATTTAGACGGCTGAGTGCGTTTTCTAAAATGTTGTGTCAACACAAGCTGGTTGTGAGGTGACATAACGCAGTGACATTCAGGTTTGGTTTGACCTCAGTTAGTCTGTAGTCAACTTAGCGTCTTCATCTGTGGAAGACGCGGATGAAGGAGCACCCAGACTGTGGAACAACCTCCCTTTGACTGTCAGGTCCTCTCAGTCTCTAGAACAGTTTAAATCCAGACTCAAAACATATTTCTTTTCCCTAGCAAAATAAATACTGATCAAATCATTGCATGTTACTGCTACATGATGAGGTTTTTATTTATTTTACTGGTGTTTTATTGGTGTTTTTATTCATTTTCTTATTCATTGTCTTTCAAATCAAATTTTGTTTTAATTTTATCTGTGATATTGTCTGGTGTCTGTTTTGTAAAGCACTTTGGTCAGCTGAAGCTGTTAGAAATGTGCCACAGAATATAAAGAAATTTGCATTGAATTGAAATGAATTGGAGAAAAAGGAGGCAACCCTTGGTTGGGTCCTTTGGTTGTAGCTGCAGTGGTGGACCAGGAGCCTGAAGGACATGTAATATTGCCCATTTCGTTTTTCTATTCCTGGTTTACTTTCTGAAGCTGACTGATCATTTGGTCTGTGTTTTACTTTATCGGCACGTAAGTAATACAGGGGTCTGGCATTCAGGTGAATCAAATCTTTGCCTACTAATGATGTCCACTCATGATTTCGAACCAATATTGTTTAAAGGAGCCCTATCATGAAAAATGGACTTTTAAGAGCTTTTCAGCATGTCAGTGTGTTATTTCCTCATCAAGAAATGATTTAAATCATTATTTTTTCTTCATTCATGCATATTTGAGTAATCTACATGAATATTTAAACCAAGCGCTAACGGCTGACTATCCACCCCGTTACGTATGAACGTGGCACCAATCACGAAAGTCCAAATGCGCACGCTCAGTATCGTAGCAAGACGCCCTCTGTTGAACAGAAACTCAGAGAATCCTATACACACTCTCTGAGGAAGAAACTAACACCTGCAGGAAGATTTCCTCAGAGACAAGCAGCCATCAGCTAACAGACGTTTGCTCCAGAGTTCAGGAGAATTTTCTTTCCTTTTTTTATTTCTTTTTTTTTTTAAGCTCTAGAGGACAACAAGTTGGGAAAAATGCAGTTACGTTCAGCGTGGTTATGTTCAGCGTGGGAGTTTATTTGTTGTACTGGATGAATCGACTTGCCAGAAGTGGTTGGATTTTAACTTCAGGAGCAGGGGAAAAAAACCTCAACTTTGTGTGAGAACTTCACTCCTGACAACTTCATGAATCTCGGGCAGTAAAGTGTTTTTTTCTCTGGGATTACTTCTGAAACCTGACGCAGTTCCTACTGTAAAAACGCGCATGGACAGACAACAACACTGGTGAGCCAACACATCTCTCAGCTCAATGCTAACTGTTAGGCTATGATTTGTTCGCTAATTTACTTACTTGTCAGGGGTCTCTGTGGTACTTCTGTGGTACTGCGTGTACTTCAAACTCCATATCAGACTCTGGGTCGAGCGCATACAGCTCCATAACAGGCTCCTCCGTTTGATCCCGTCGATCGGAGTCCGATTATCCATCAATGTTTACAAGATCCATGTGAGTGCTGCTTAGCTCAGCGCTAACTGTTAGCCTATGATTTGTTCGCTAAATTACTTGCTTGTCAGGGGTCTCTGTGGTACTTCTGTGGTACTGCGTATACTTCAAACTCCATATCAGACTCTGGGTCGAGCGCATACAGCTCCATAACAGGCTGGTCTGTTTTATTCCGTCGATCGGAGTAATTATCCATCAATGTTTACTACTAACATCCACATGAGAGCTGCCGGTGCCGGTGCTACAGACAATTCTGTGACCCTTCAGAATAAGTGTCTCTTCCGGGGCGACGTCATGAAATGGGCGTAAAACATGCTGCAATTGGTCGAGAGCTCCGCGGTTCAGGACAGTGAGCCATCTTACTTCCGTGTTGGAAATTAGATGCATCGAAAAACTAATATTTAACACCAAATTAGTTTCTATAGTAACGATGGGAACATATCTAGCTTATAAATGCCTATATTTGACTTTTGGAACATTTGAAAAGCATGATACAGCTCCTTTAATGCCTGTTGAGAACTGATTTTTCAGGTCCAGAGGAACCCTTTTTTGGGTCTGAACTCACTACCTGACCCAGAATCAGGTTGAGGAACCGTCACCATGCCTGATCAGAGTGACTTTATGTCAACACAAGCGATGACAAAATTATTTTGTTCACCAACAGTGAAACTGCCCTTCATCTGTCATATCCTGTTCCAGCTCTACTGTTTGATAAACTTAAATAAATCAAACCTGCTCAAAGAAAATGATGGGGGAAAAAATGCAAAGAAATATCTTTTCTTTGATTTTTTTTCTTGATGGAGTTGTTAAAGGGATCTTGTACATGCTAATTTGCTAATTTGCACATTTACTCTGTCTCTCTCTTTCTCTCTTTCTCTCTCTCTCTCTCTCTCTCTCTCTCTACACACACACACACACACACACATATATATATATATATATATATATATATATATATATATATATGTACAGTATATACATGTACACACACACAGGTACTACCCGAAAAAATTTAATATCTCGAAAAAGTTCATGTATTTCCATAATTCAACTTAAAAGGTGTAATTTATATATTATATAGACAAATAATATGTGAATAAATATATTTCAAGTTTTTATTTGTTTGGATGTTGCTAATTAGAAGTTGCAGCTTAAGAAAACCTCAAATTCAAAAACTCAAAAAATTAGAATACTGCATAAATTCAATCAGAGAAGGGTTTTAAATACAAAAATATCAGGCCTCCAAAAGTAAAATCTTGCATCTGTACTTTGTACTTGGTGGGAGCCCCTTTAATGACTGCCTTAACCCAGTGTGGCATGGATGCTACCAGCTTGTGGCATATCTCAGGTGTTATGGAAGACCAGCGTGCTTCAATCACAGCCCTGTGATCTTCTCTATTGTTTGGTCTCTTCCTGTTCAGCTTTTTCTTGACAATGCCCCACAGATTTTCAATGCGGTTCAGGTCAGGTGAGGTTGTGGGCCAATCAAGCATGGTGATCCCATGGTTGTTGAACCAGGATTTTGTAGTTTTGGCAGGTGCCTGCTGGAAGATGAAGTCTGCATCCTCATACAGCTGATCCACTGAATCAAGCATGAAGTGCTCCAAAATGTCCTGGTAGACGGCTGCGTTTATGCTGGACTTGATTAAGCACAGAAGACCAACACCAGGTCATCACAGACTGGGGAACTTAACACTGGACTTCATGCATCTTCTATCTAGCGCCTCTCCGGTCTTCCTCCAGACTCTGGGACCTTTGTTTCCAAATGAGATGCAAAACTTGCTCTCATCAGAAAAGAGGACTTTTGACCACTGGGCAACAGACCTGTCCTTCTTTTCTCTAGCCCAGCTAAGGCGCTTCTGGCTTTGCTTGCTGTTGAGGAGTGGCTTGTCAACAGGAATTCAACATTTGAAGCCCATGTCCAGCATCCGCCTGCGTGTTGCTTCTCTTGAAGCAGTAACTCCAGCCTCAGTCCATTCCTTATGAAGTCCTCCCACGCTTTTGAAAGGCCCTTTCCTGACCATCTTCTCCAGGCTGCTGTCAGCCCTCTGGCTTGTACACCGTTTTCTTCCACACTTCTTCCTTCCACTTAACTGTCCACTAATGTGCTTTGAGACAGCACTCTGAGAACACCCAGCTTCTTTTGCGATCACTTTTTGTGTCTTTCCCACCTTGTGCAGGGAGTCAATGATGGTTTTCTGCACAGCTGTCAGATCAGCAGTCTTCCCCATGATTGGGAATTCTTCTAAACCAAGACAGAGACTTTTTAAAGGCTCAGGGCACTTATGTAGATGTTTTGGATTACTTATCTGATTAGACTGTTTAGCGCGAATGTTTTAGTTGCCAGCTTGACCAGTAAACTCCACACGGCTCTTCTAGCTACAGCAGAGACCGTGTCTGCTTCACTGCTGTGGGTAAAGTGGACAGAGTTACCCGGTAGCGTTACTCGCCTCCGCCGCAGGGATGTAACAGCTGTTTATGTTGGAGCTTTCACCATGGAGACCAGACAGAGCAGAACAGTTACTAAGCCATCATATAAATGTTGCTTTCTCGAGTAAAAAGACCAGACTGGAAGATGTGGACAAAATGGTTTTGTTGCTACTTAATGCTCCTGTGGGCGCAATGTTTACTCCACGTAGCATTATGCTAAGTAAACACCAACGCTACAAGCAGCCGCCACATGAGCGCAGACAGACCAGTTCAGTCCCAGTTCAGTTCCATCCTCCCTGATCCATTTTCTCTACTGTACAATAAAGCACACTGGAGCCACACAATGATAAAATAAAACAAACAGATAAAAAAAAAAAAAAAAACTGGAACACACCCAATATATAAATAAGATCTCACACACGTTTTACAATTTCCCTTTGGGGATAAAAGTATTTTTTGTTTTATTATTGATGACATCATGATGACGTCACAAATAATTGATTAATCAATTTTGATTGGCCTGACTAGTTGACTTTGAAAATTACATAAATTGCCCATCCCTAATTTTACATTTATCACATCCAGTATGTTTCTCTTTTTTTCAACTTACATTCAAGGATACCCATGTCCAATCAAATATTTCCATATTTTTAATTGTGGGAGACTTGATCCAATCCAATCCACTTTATCTGTATACAGCAGCTCATTTAACAACCAAATGTTTCCAAAGTGCACAATGAGCAAAACTAAAAGTAAACAATGATAAAATTGAAATGACCAATAAATGGTTGATCAATAAAGCCACAATAAACACACATTAAAAAGACTAAATAAAAGAGAATAGATGACTGATAAAATCCCAACAGTAAAATAATAAACTAAAGACAACAGAGGACCACACACGTGGTGCTAAAAACCATAGAGCGATCTTAAGACGAGATAGAAAACTCTCCACTGTGGGGGCTGTTTGGACGTGTGAGGGCCAGACCGAGGAGGCTCCATCCCCTTTGGTTTTAAGCCTTGCTTTACCACAAGCTGGAGCTGGCCCTTTGAGGTCTGAGGGCCAGTATATAAAGGGTGTGTCTGATCAATAATGCTGGCCAATCACAGCAGATGGGATTTTATTGTGGAGGCAGGCAATCTCCTTAATTTCTGCTTTGCGGTTAATTTTTAAATATGGAGCAGAAAATAATGTTTAGCTAGCCATTTGTAGGGGCCAGCCATATTTCTATATTTGTCTTATTTTTCTTCTGACTGATTCTGTGACAGCTGGACAGGCATCGAGACTGTTTATGCTTCAACTCATTTCAGTGAAGCGTCCACCATCCCTTTCACCATCCTTTTGTTCCTATCTTGTCTTTCCTGTAGCTTTGCTCCGTGGTTATCGGACTTTTTTCTTTTTTGGGTGACATTCTTATGGTCAGCTAACCTGCATTCCCGGCACTTGTGCCAGCAGTGTTTTAACAGGAATCTGACAGTGGTGCTATTTTCATCACACAATTTCCCAAGTAGTAAAAGCACTGGAGTGGATCGTATAGAACAATCAGCAACCTGGTCCAAAGGTCTGATGACCAACAGTAACCCTTGAAAAGTTTCGGGCTGGTGTTCTAGTAAACAACAGTCCCCATTTATCACTCTCTCTAGTTTGATTGCCCCTCTGATCACCGAAGCAGTGTTTCTACATTTTAACATGTTCACTCAACTCTGTAGAAACTATATTTTTCTTCTAAAGTTACTAGGCATGTTTTTTTTTTTTTCTTTTTTTTTTTTTTTAATTACAGCATGAAGCAATCTTAAAGGTGCTTTTCTGTTGTTTTTGTTTTTTCCTTTTTTTGGGGGGGGGGGGGGGGGTAAAATATGATCCTGTGCACTCATGAGGTCATGTGAATGTCAAGAGCAAGTACCAAAGTCCCTGTTCATGGTCTGTCAGCTTTGTTTCTTTGTTCACAAACAGTGGAATCAGACAGCAGCGTTTCATTTAGCATAGTCAGTTTTCTACGTAATTCATTTTCTCCAATAGGAGCACACCATCAAGTGAATGCCCCATTCCTGATCATGGGTGAATTCAGGTCGGGATTTTTGAACAAATGGATTAAAAGGAGGCACTACAGGCGCAGCACCGTGGTGCTCGTCTGAACCCCGTCATGTCTGGTGTTGTTGGAAACGTCTCTTTTTCCTGAACAATGTCATCTCAACCAAACTTGATATTTCCAGCTCATGAATCTGATTGGATCTGATGTCTGTGACAAATGTTATAGAAAAAAAATGTGAAGAATTTTACAATCCAAAACTTTAAAGACTGTTTTCTCAAAATGAGTTTTTTCTCTTATTCTGGGGGGAAAAAAAAAAACTCCACTTCAGGAGCACTTACAGAAACCAAACTGTTAAGTTTTGCTCCTGACTGTATTCTCAAAGGTTTTGCAGAAGGATTTTTTGAAATCTTATTTACAGCCTGATTTATAGAACATTTCATCGCAAAAATATGCCAAAAAATGAGTTTTTTTTTCTGGTTGTTGACATTATACTCTTAATTGTGTAATTATCTATAGAGATATCCAAAATCCCCTTTGTAAAAACTTTTGACTTTAACATTTGAAAAAAATTCAAAAGAAACTTTAAAAACTTAATCCTTTGTTAAAATTTTTTTAATGTATAAAAATAGCGCATTTTTGGCTATATAACACCTACGTTGCATATTTAAACATAAAATTTCAGAAAACTCTCAATGCAAAAAATGATATCCCTAATGTGAGGAATGAACCAGGAAAGTTTCATGGTGATAGCAGTTAGTTATTTTTTTTTTTTACCTTATTTCCCTGTAGTGTCTTGCCCAAAAAAAAAAAAAAAAAAAAAAACCCAACTTATTCAGCAACACTGAAGGAGGCAACCACAACGTTGTCATTACCTGTATGTTTATTTTCTACATGCTGTCTTGTCTGATTAATGTAGTTCACTGTCTGAAGTGCCCATGATGCTAACAGATCATGGCCTTTAGCAAACTCCGCCCGTAGCTACCCCCAGGTTGACCTAGTTTTTCTAAATAAGGTTATAGACAAATACTGTAAGGTTGTAGCCAATCAAAAATTAAGTCAACTTGTTCTCTGGGCATATCATGTCATTGCCATACCCAACATTTTTACCGAGAAGGGAAATCTAGTGTGCAAAAAAAAAAAAAAAAGAAAAAAAAAACTCTTTGGGGAGTTGACATATGCAGCAAATCAACTACATGAAATGGTTTATACTGTTATGTTGTCACACCTATGAAACAGAATTTCTTGCTTTAACTAAAGCTACAGAGGTTGAAAAGAAGTCATCCAGGGACCTTCATGACAATATCCCTGCTGGTTAGAAGTGGAAATAAACTACAAGACAGAAAGAGCAGCCCAGAGAAAAGGATGTTTCAAGAGGGTGTGATTGCAATTCCAGAGGATTTATGCAAAGAAATTCCATCCACCAGCAACTTTCAGAGAGAAGAAGAAAAGAAAGCGCTGAGACATGTTTGTGTTAAATCATATATCACTAAGTTTTAATGGTTGTCCAACATTTCTTTCCTTCTACTTTCTGTTTGATTTCATCAGCTGGCCCCTGCTAGCTCTGCTTTCTTGCTTTCAGATTACGCTACTCCCCAAAGGCCAAGCCCTCCTCTATCATCTCTCTCTGTTTATTCTTCACTTTTGTCTGTTTTCTGTCCCCATGGGTCTTTTCTCTGTCCTGTTATCTGTATCTCCCATCTTCTCTTCCTGCTTCCTGCCTCCAAATATCATACCCATGCCTCAGCCTCTCTGCTCCACCTCCAACTCTTCTATATGGTAACTGGGTCATTGGAGCAGCAATAAAGTAGCAGATAAGATAAAGAGACAAAGGGAGTTAAACTCCAGCATACAGCCAGACCCTCATCATTATTCGGAACCCTGGGCAAAAACGACAGGGTATGGCTAAAGACTTGGACAGATCAGGGAATTTTACTCTTAAACATCAAAGAATGTGACTTTTAAAAAATCAATTTAGTCCTGGTGAGTGCGATAGCAATACTGCTTTCTTGACTGAGAGTTACAGTACAAGGCTCTTCAAGCTGTTGCATAGTTCCTTCACTGCTACCAGCATCTACTGTGCAGTATCAGCACCTTGGAGAGCACCACAGAGCAAAATACTAACAAAATACTGTATATGTATATATGTCTAGTGCCAGTTGATATGTACAATTGCCCGAGAAACATTTAATAAGAAGAACATAAGAGCATTTGCAGAACTAAAGAAAACTCAGCAGGCGAGTTGTGCTGTAAACCTAAGACAAGAGGGATGACACTACTTTAATAGCAAATGAAATTTTTAAAAAAAAAGGCACTTAAGCTATGCTAGAAGGATTTCCTTTTTAAACTCCAGCACTGTAAAACAATAATATGCAATCCCTGGAAAATGTTTTCAATTCATCAACTAGTTCTGCTTTTACTGCCTGGAATGGACAGCACTCTCATAAAGTCTCATACATTTCAGACTTCCATCCCAGTTCATGGTCATGTCTGCTGTAAAAACATTCAAGTGACTGTGCAGGGATGTATCAGGGATGGACAGGAGGCTGGGGACAGGGATCCGGTGGGAACAGCTGCCGTCTTCATCTTCAGCAAGAAAAAGGAGATGATTGTGAATTTTTGGAAGACCAAAAGTACAATGAATTTTTGTTTGACCTTTATGGTTAGAGGTGGCTATCATTATTAGATTTGTAGAAGTTTCAGAAAGACTTTCACTACAGACAGTCAAGCCTAGTTACAGTAGAACATGTCAGCAATAACTTTTCTAAAAATGTCTATCCTTTGATATATTACTATTTCCCAGTGGCATCAAGAAGTCACGATCAAACAGCTGCAGAGTAATTCATAACAATGACTTCCTACAGTATTCTGTGTATAAAACATCAATTGTGGTCATCAAACTTGTACATGTTTGATGCATTAGCATCAAACTTTAAAAAACATTGCCACTGGCCACAATCAGATTACCTAAACAAACGAAATAAACAGAAAGAAATAAATCTAGTTAATGCAAAAAAAATTGAATAAATATTTGGCATACTAATAAACAAGCAAACAAACAAATAAAAAAAGATAAATAAACAAATAAATAAAAAATTGTTGTGGCAGAGAATGACAAAATAAAACAAAAATGAAGCTTTTTTGCCCTAGATCATTTTTGACCAGTCTAGTTCCTCTGCTGTGTTTGTTTGTTTTCCCCTTCTTTTATCTTGAATGTTCAATACTTTATATAGATATGTATGGCTTTCATCTTTTTCACCTGTTGCAGTACTAACTGCTGTTTCTTTTTTTTTTTAAAGGTGACAGCTAAAACTCTTTCATCAAAATAATACATTTAAAAAAAACATCCACAGAACATCTAGAAGGGTGCAGAATAAAAGTAATGATTTTAACCAATTTTTTTGTAGCATATATATCCCATCAAAATTGACTATACACATATATATACATATATATAAAATCAAGTAAATATTTACATCTGGTTACCATGCCAGTGTCAGGATTCTGTGCTGTTAGCATTAGCTCCAGAGCCTTTTACCTCTGCCCGCAGTCTGAGACCTTCAGGCCAGAAACTATTAATGGTTTCTTGGACCTGCTATTAAACCAGAGGAGACCGGTCTTTTAAAACAGTGGCGCCCCGTCTCTGGAATGAGCTCCCTCTGTCCCTTCGCTCTTTGGACTCTGTGGACAATTTTAAAAAGCGATTAAAGACTGCTATTTACACAGGCTTTTTAGAGCACACAGTCCATCAATGCATTCTGCTTATTTGTTTGTTGTTTTATTTGATTTTACCTGTAGTTTTATTTTTATGTGTTTATTATGTAAAGCACTTTGTGACGCCTGTCTTTGAAAAGCTGCATATAAATAAAAGTTACTTACTTACTTAGTTGCTAGCTCAGTTGCTATATATACAAATAGCATCTTCTTTGCCTTACATTTCTCAAATTCAAGCAGATAAAAAACAAAGCAGAATAAAGGTAAAGGTTGCAAAAGAGCTCAAAAGCCCTGTGGAGGTTACTAAATTCCTCCTGGACCTGTAAACATTTGCTTATGTTAAGTAAGGGTTAGCCAGTTCTGTAATGTTGCTAATGCTAAACTAAGAGACTGTTGCACCACTTGTGGAAGGAAAAAACTTGTAGCTTTCACCTTTAAATTTTCTTGGACCCAATAAAATCATTTCCCGCTGTTTTTATTCGTTTTTTCTGTCACCCCCGTCCCCCCCCCCCCCCCACACACACACACACACACACACACACCTTCTTCCTTTTACTTTTGTCCTATTTCCATTTTGATTACATTTGAGATGGATAATGTCAGAAGGAAATGATGGAGATTATTAACAGGGAAAGAAAGAGAGGTGAAGAACTACTGTACATGACCAAAGGCAGCAAAAGAACAAGTTTCCATGTTGCGTCTTATTTAGCCCAAAGGTGTATTTTTGCTGGCTCAGCCTTAAAGGTACAGTATGTAAAAAATTGAAGGTCAGTGGCAGAAAAATGTGTTTTATTATTCAAAACTGTGTTTCTATTGACATGTAATCACTGCACTAGAATAGCTGTTATATGTTTTGTTTTCTTAGAATGAGTCATTTATATCTACTTGGAGGGTGGTGCACATATGGAGGCTGCCATATTTGTACCACCATTTTTACTACAGTATCCCTGAATGGACAAAAAAAAAATGTGAGTGAAGTGAGAACCCTCTGAACTTTAAAACTGCTGTACCAGCTTTGTTTAATGGGAGTTAAGAGACTGTTTGGGATCAGTAATGCCCTAAAAGACATAAAAGTAGTTACTCATAGTCTAGTCATAGCTACACCTGAGACCACTGGATCCACTCACAGATGAAAACATCTTTGTCTGGGAGAATTTTGGCCACTAACAGCCACCATACATTCACAACAGTGCTTCAAATATGAAGTCATTTGAAAGAAAACATATTTTCTTTGAAATACCCATTTTTACCACTAGATGTCAGTAATTCTTACATACTGTACCTTTAAGTATAGCTTAATGATCAGTACTATTGAAATTTCTTTTCCATATAGGCTACGCACATCTGTAAACCAAGCACACACATGTAGAAGATGAGCAATTTGTGCAACTGAGCATGACAATTGCAGGTCAAAAGAAAAGATTTATGGCAGTATGAAGCACCTTTGAAATAAAGTATGTGTGTTTAATTTCCCGAACTTGCACTGTTTCCATTACATAAAGCAAAAAGATTATTTTGATCCAAATCATCTTCACAGTATGACTTAGTAACAACTCCAAAGTCTTAAATTGTCCAAAATCTCATTTGCAGTCAAAAAGTGTGTGCTTTTGTGTTCTAGTGAGGTTCCCTCAAGAATCTTTGTGTCTCTTCGTGACCTCAGTTTGGCTCTGTAGTTGCTGTGAACTAATATTATGTCTGTCATGAACAAGTATCTGAAAATGCTTTGCCCTCTCCATATAACCTTCATCTGCTTTGTGGGAAACAGATATTTTAATTTAAAGTGGGAGGCAGCAGCTCAGAGGATTTCATGTGTGTTGGACTATTGCTGAAGCTCTGGCATTAGCATCACTTTCTTCTCATTATGATGCCTGAAAATATCAAGGACCTAACAATGTGAATAATATCTGAGACAATTTGTAAAGTAGGTCCTTGTCGTGTCTAAGATTGCACGATATTCATTCCTTTTTCTGCACTTCACAAGAGAAAACAGATGGTATAGCTTCCGTACAAATATTGCCTAAAATTTTGAAGAGAATGATTAATCTTTGCTCTTCTACTATTAGCTCATCTTCTGTTAATAGTCACAGGACATAAATTGGGATACCCAAACTTTTGCCTCTGTAAATGTTTGTTCTTGTCTCCAGATTTAATAGAACATGATCACTACTGCCCCGAGGAAGAGAAATATCCTCTGTTCTCTTCTGTAATGGGGACCGCAGGGACTGGATAGGCAAAAGAAAGAGAAAAGGGAAGAAGGAGCCATTGGGATTCTGGGAACGTGAATTAATGGAAGACAGAGTGAGACAATGGTGGAAAGAGAGGTGGACTTGGAGGATAATGACTGAAAATATTCTGATAGAGAGAAAAAACTGGAACTGGAAGTAAAGACAGGCCCAAGAGAGAAGTAAATCACTGTAGACTGAAAAGCATGATGCTGTTAATTGTTTGTCGCAGTCTGTCTTTTACAAAATATTTATTGTCTTAGTGACACTGATTTATATTCAGTGGCAGGAAGGTGACATTTATGTAGAGAAAGTGGGAACGGGAACCTCTGAACAGGAAACATGCCCATCTTCCATCACCGTTTCTACGAGTTTTTGCTATCCATTTTCAAAAAGACAAATTTTAGTTTCCTGTTAAAAAAATGTGTAAATTCACACTCTGGCTGTCTGGTCTGCTTTAAACAGACTTTGGTCGGACTCCACAGATAGTCCGCTTTGTTTGTCGCAGTCTGAATATCAGACTTATTCAGCGCATAGACATCCAGCGTAGGGTAGACTGAGTACAGTTGAGACAGTTTTCCTCATTTCCACGCAAAAATTAGACATTAAAAAGGGTCCGACAGATTTTTTTTTTTTTTACAAAATGCATCCTCTATTTGTGTACAAAAAATAACCAAGAAATAATATCCATATGTAATTCATAATTTTCACAATTAATCAAAAACAAAAGGTGTGTTTTTGTCTCAAGTGTACCCATAGAATGAAAATACTGAGTACAGTTGAAACACCATTGAAATGGCTGGAGAGCTGATACTGATAACGTAATGAACCATTAAAAACTTCAATTACAACTTTTTTGCTCTTTATTAAGTTTTCAATTTGATTTAATTCAACAATAGCATAGGCAAACTTTAAATAAAAAAATAAATAAAAAGAACAAATTATTTTATGAATACTGCAAACAGCACATGTAAACACACTTACTGCAATAATAACAGAATGACAAATTTTCTCTGTCTCAACTGTACCCTGATGACCACCTCTCACATTTCACTGAATTATGTGATGAGCTGACATGCTACGATGTCATGGAATATATCAGTTTTTAGTGCACAAAAAAACATTTGCAGATATATAAGTTAAATTTAAAAGTAACATAAAGGGAGGAAGATATTCAATGTGAAAGCACCATGGTAAATTTAAAACTCTGTTGAAAAATACTTTTTTGAATATTTTCGCTGCAGAGCTTCACACAAAGCTGAATTTCCCCATGCTCAATAACGATGTTAATATGCATGTGCACACCAAAAATAACAGCAAAAGCTTGCTGCATGCACAAGTAATTGGCGTGTTTTAACTGTACTTATGTCTCAACTGTACTCAGTCTAACCTACCTAATGGAGGTGATGTCTGTTGACCGCAATAAAGCAGCAGAAGAAGAAGTAGAAGGAAGTTGGGTAGATTATCATTTGGGTTGGCGGAAAAACAAAGCAAACAGCGTGTGTTTGAGTAAGCCCAGGTCAAAGCAACAACGAAAAACAACTGGAGAATGTGTAGACAGAGATGGAGTGCCTGATTGTAAGAAGCAGAAAGATTTCCACTTTAATCACGGACTCTGGTTTTCTTCTTCTTCTGGCTTTTTCATCATTGATCAGTGGTTGTATTGGGGAGTATCCCCGCCTTGCGAGCAGTTGTTTTAACTGTGGTGATTTAACCAGGCGGTTTGCTATGCTGCAGTTACTGCAGTTTAAAATCCCCGCCCAATCAGATAAAGTCCCCGGACTATCCTGGAGTGAATGCACCCTTAACTGAAGTGACGTTGACATTATTTTTTCTTTAATTCCAAAAACTGATATTTATTTATTTACAACTACTGGTGATTTAGGAAGTAGTATGTTATTGTAAAATAAATTTAAAGATATTAAACATCATGTCCTTCATGGGAAACATGAACAATTTTTCACGCACCTTATTCATCCAAGAACTAGTCGCAGTCAAAACATTTAGTTCTCTTGCTGGTCGTCTTGAAACCATTGGTGCAGTAGACTGCACACGTGCACATTAAAGCAATCTTGTCAGATCTGTTCTGTGTTTAGACACAACAGGTGTCATGTTGCTTGTTTTTATTTGGCAAATGAATGAATTTCTTATTTTCATTTATTTCTTTGATGCTATTTTGTTTTCTGTTTTTCTAGCCTCTGTCTCACCTGTATGTCCGCACACAGTCATGACCTTTTATGGGTATTTTTGGGTGTTTACATAAGTAAAGTAGGACCAGCTGGCATGTCCCTTGAATTGATGGAGAATGATATTCACCAATGTAAGGGAGAATTATAAATATGTTTGAAGTCTATGAACATGTTTCTAAATCTGACAGAGGGTTGAAAATAAGTACATCTTAAGAACAAATTTATGAGGATCTTTTAAAGGTACAGTATGTAAGAATGAAATGAAATGAAAAATACTTTATTACTGAAGAGTTACTGACTCTTCAGTAATAAAGTATTACTGTCTTGCAAGACAATATGTTTTCTTTCAAATGACTTTGTATTCTAAGCACAATAGTGAATGTATGGTGGCTGTTAGTGGTCAAAATTCTCCCAGATATAAAGATATTTTCATCTGTGACTGGATCCAGTGGTCTCAGGTGTAGCTATAACTGTATTATGAGTAACTACTTTTATGTCTTTTATGGCATTACTGATCCCGAATAGTGCTCTAACTCCCATTAAACGAAGCTGGTAAGCAGTTTTAAAGTTCAGTGGGTTCTTACTTCACACCCATTCTTTTGTCCATTCAGAGACACTGTAGTAAAAATGGTGGAACAAATATGGCAGCCTACATATGTGCACCGCCCAGCAAGTAGATATAAATGACTCATTAAAAAAATAAAACTTATTACCTATTAGAAACACAGTTTTTAATTATATATCAAATTTTTCTGCCAGACATTAGATTTTTTTACATACTGTACCTATATTATATAGTACATATATTATATAATATATTACATTAGAGAGAAGGTTCATGGTTCAAGGTTTATGTACAGAGATTGATTAAAGTCAGACTCAATACATAAACAACCACTCACACTCACAAAGAAGCCCTCCTGTTTGCCTCTAATAGACTTAAAGGCATATGCCACCTCTGGGTGAAACTGAGCCTCCCCCCCGCAGTCCCCTGAGTTGGACAAGTGGGCAGAAGCGTTTTCTAGCCGACCCAGTCATTCTCTGAATCTGGCAGCACTGACTTTAGCTTAGCTTAGCATAGTTGCTGTAATCGGGTGCTTCCAATAGCATCACTTGGCAAAAGTGAACTAATAAACTTGACATTTTTCCAATTATGTTTCGTGACCCGCACATTCTGATCGAGTACAAACGAGAAGTCAATTTCACATCAAAAGACTGACAGACGGCATTCAATAGGGGAACTATATGCCGCGGATGTACATAGGCGAAGCACTGCGGATAGTAGCAAAGGCAGCACGCACGCGCAGCATCTGGTGACAACCCGGTTTACAGAAGTTGGGGATGCTGCGCATGCGTGCTGCCTTTGCTACTATCCGCGGTGCTTCGCCTATGATTCACCTGTACTTAGTAGATCCAACATCAATAAATGTTGTAAAAGTATAAAACTGCCAAATATGGTGTCTGTGTTCATATGTTGGGCACAGTTAGCTGGAACTGGGAAAAATGGTGGAGTCTGTTAAACTCCTCTGCAATATTTGTTGGACATGGTGCAGACTGCTGGTCACTTGACGTATCAGCAGTGCAACCAGGGCAACCAAATGTCTGGAATTATTGTTCTGCCATTGCAACTACAACCAAGACACACATGATGCATCTACTGTATCCGTATTCCATATCCAACCTTTGATCATTTCCATGTTAATATACAGGATTCATGTTATGTAATCCAATAAAATGGAGTGAAGGAACAGACACAAACACACACACACGTTAAACTGTTTATTAATGCTTTAAAGGTTTTGACCAATAAAATTGATTTTTGTATACCAAACAAGTTGTGCTCTGCCCTTCCAAGATACAAATGATTGTGCCCAGAATAACCTTTACAATTTTCCCCTTTTTAATGGTAGAAAGTTTGTATGGCGTACTTTGAGCTTCTCCAAGGAAAGCTGCCATTTCAAATCCCAAACAAGATGGGAGCCAATTATAAAGTGAAAGTTAATGAGATACTGTCTTCCTTCAGCCACTAATTGTCCCAGCTTTGCAGTGCCCAAAGACTGAAGTTGTACTTTTAAAGCTCTCAACTGGGAGTAGGTGTAATACTTTGGATGTAAAATGCAATATTTTTCTTAAAATTAGTGTCCTCAAGAGGACTTGGTAATATAATCTAAAACAACTCAAAGGAACAGTGAGAAGGCTGGCATCAACAAATGCAAAACTATTAACACTGGCACTGACAGAGCTGATGTTAATTTCCTCTAGTTCCTCTTTACCTGCACAATGAAATCAATCAATCAATCAATCAATCAATCAATCAATCAATCAATCAATCAATCAACAATCAATCAATCAATCAATCAATCAATCAATCACTTAATTTATATTGCACTTTTCATACAAATAAAATGCAACACCAAGCGTTTAACAAAAATAAAGACAAATAAAAAATTAAACCCCCGTCCCCCCCACCCCCACAAAAGACCCACATACATGAGCACACACACAGGCACACACACACACACAGCACCCAGCAAGAAAGTCTAATACGGTAACAGGTACGGTAACATGGCAAAGCACTAAGGATCCAGGTGAGGAAAAACCACCTATAGGGGGCCATCCACGCTAAGAGGCACCACAGTCCGAAGCCACAGGGAGCGCTGACAGAGAGACCACTCCGCCCCAAACAGACCAGGGCAAGCCCCACACACAGTGTGGAGCCCCCCACTCCTCCAGGCCCAGGGGATTCCCAAGACAGTACCCCCGCAGGCAGACCGGATACAACTCCCAACGTGGAGGGCCCCCATGAGGAAACACTGAAACTAAAAGCTAAAGGGTTAAAAGGCAGTTACAAATTACTAAAAATAAATATAACACTTGGTATCTTACAATAAGACATAAGAATTAAGTAACAAAATGTACAAAGACATATGGTAATCCATAAAATGATATAGTTAGAAGCTGAATAAATCAAAATTCTTAAAAGCAATAGAGAATAAGAAAATTTTGAAACAATAGGAATGAAAGAGTAAATGAAATCAGTTAAAAGCTAAATTGAAAAGGTGAGTCTTGAGTGTCCTTTTAAAAATATCAACAGTCTCTGCAGCCCTGATGTCCTCTGGCAGGCTGTTCCATAACTGGGGGCCATAATGGCTGAATGGAGCCTCCCCATGGGTTTTAGATCTCACTCTTGGAATGACTAACAGGCCGCTGCCAGAAGACCTCAGGGTCCGTGAGAGCTGATACAATAAAAGCCGATCAGATAAATAAGATGGTCCAAGACAGTTAAAACATTTAACCACTAATAAAAGAACCTTAAATTGATTCTGAAAGACACGGGGAGCCAATGCAGTGATTTTAAAACTGGTGGTAATTATTTGTGCATGACACTGAAACTTTGTGTACACTGCACAACTGCATAATTACATGAGTCTAAAACAACTTGGTCTGTCTCATTTGTCACTGGATGAGAACTAAAAAGGTTTTACAACTACACAATCATGCATATTGTAGGTGTGATATGATGTCAAACTACATTATAATAACATATATAGTAAAAAAAAATCAACTGAAACAAAATATTTATTGTATATGAAAAAACTTAATCACATGTAATTTAATTTTAATATAATGCACATTTAAGAATATAGTTGGAAAGAAGTCATTGGGTTTTCTGGCATCTACAGTACTCAATTATAAAGGAAAATAATTTAATATTACTGATCCACTTCTTCTGGAGAGATTGAGTTGCATTATTTCAATATGTCCATCTGTCCTTACCTGGGGATTAATTTTCAGTTTGACTTTTTATTATCTGATTATAGTTATGTGAAAAAGAATATTATGCCATCTTTCATTTCAAAGGTCTTATTATGTCAGGGAGATAATAAAAGTAATCTGTGTCAGATTAGGTTAGCACTGTGAACAAAGAAAGTTCGGACTGTGGAAAATTGCATAAACTTAGGAGATGGATTCAAATGAGATGTACTAGTGTTATGCTCTGATGAGTGACACCATATCCCTATCTGTTAACAGTGCAAAGTAAATGATAAGTTTGTACCCCCATATGTGCTGAAAGTTCTCTGCTATTGGTTGGTTTTGTTGTGCTTTATAAAGAAGTGGTGCAACGGCTGCATGTGTACAGATTTATCTTGTGTTTTGAAGACCATTATTATTCCCCATGTGCTGCACCTGCCATATGCCTGATTACCTCCCAGTCTCCTTTGTATTTAAGAGTGACACACAAACACTTCATTCCGCCTCTTTCTACCATCCCCCACCATCACTACCACCACCACCTGCACACACATACACACACACCCCTCTTCGGTTCTTACAAGATCTCAAATGATCTCTAATCATTCATTTTATATTTTCCTCTGTTCTCCCTGCAACTCTGGCTTTCTGTTCTCGGCCTCTGCCTCTCTCTGCCACTGATCTTTCTTCCCTTCCCGTTACAACCCCTCGTCTTGACACCTGGAAAGAAATCTGGATGTATAAATGTAATGAGAAACTTTAAGTCCCTCAAAGAGGATTGTAACATTGGCTCTACAAAGCTAATCTTACCGTGTGTATGTCTACGTGTGGGTGTGTTCTAGTGTGCCTGTATTTGCATATATACAAGAAGTATGCATTCACTGTCACCAAGCTTCCTGTTTGCACTCTAGTTGTTTTGTTTAAAACTTAGGGTTTTGTCAACAGTGATGACAAAGATTCAGTACTTTTCATTTTTGATTATTAAATCATTTCTGATTTTTAAATAGAATATTTGCAAAGTTGATAAATTATTGCCCAGTGGTTTAAATTATTTGATTGTTACATTATTGATGGTCCAGTATGGCCATAATACTTATCATGTGAGGTTTTGGTTATCGTCAGAGAAGGAGACATCTAAAACCTGCAGGACTGAAACATGTTTCAGGTGTGTTGGAGCAGGGAAATATCTAAAATCTGCAAGACTGCAACCTGTTTTGGGTGTGTCTGAAGCAGGGAAACATCTAAAACATGCAGCTCTGCTACCCATTTCAGTTGTGCTGAAGCAGGAAAACATCTAAAACCTGCAGGACTGCAACCTGTTTCAGGTGTGCTAAAGCAAGGAAAACATCTAAAACCTGCAGGACTGCATTTTGTTTCAGGTTTGCTGAAGCAGGGAAACATCTACAACATGCAGGACTGCAACCTGCTTCAGGTGTCCTGAAGCAGGCAATCCCTTCTCCTTTTTTTTTTTTTTCCCCCCCCCTTTTTTAAGGAAACATCTAAAACATGCAGGACTGCAGCCTGTTTCATGTTTGCTGAAGCAGGGAAACATCTAAAACATGCAAGACTGTAGCTTGTATCAGGTGTGTCTAAACTTGAAAACATCTAAAACCTGCTAGACTACAGCCCTTAAGGACCAAAATTACTCTTGATCCCTACTTTTTCTCTATTCTTGCATAGTCAGTAACAGGAACACCTGGTGATCTATTGTCTGCTTCACTGCTGCTTTCTCAACTCGCTAATGATTAAAATGTAAAGTCAGATACTGGATATTTTAAACATTACATAAAAAAAACAACTAATCTACCAGTGACATATTTTTCCAGTTTTTTTTTCCTCACCCTTAGCATATAAATGTTCCTTCATTTCACGATTGTTTTAAATCTGAGTTCTGCATATAGTTTAAATTGGATGAGAAAGGCAAGACCAAATGCGTTTCTTCAGGCTATGAGTCTAAAACCTGTTACTGCAAAACCAGCTTTGTAAACGCTGTTTGTCTTGTCTGTTTAATTACTGAAAAAAAGGCTTGCCATCTTTCTTTTCCCCCTCCATTATTGTAATTGAGAATACAAAGTAGAAAACTGGGGCTGTGCAGCGCAACATTGGGATAATGTGTCAAAGAAATTTTACTTCGGAACTGTCAAAGAAAAAAAAAGTTAGTCCTACATAAATGGAAATGTGAACCATTGTATACCTTATCCATGTTCTATCTGAGCAACTTTGGTGAAGCACATTCACCGCAATCAGTTGAATTATCACTGAAGTTATATCCAGTCAACAACATCGGATGAAGAGTGATACACCTGATTATGAAGCACAGATCTCAATCTGCCAGCAAAAAAGTGAAGAAGTCATCCAGCTGAAATGGTCAAATCTGTTGTTGACTCATGTCCTTAAATATGAATCATTACTCATGTAATACCACCCTTGCAAACTGTATGAAACTGAAAGAATATGACTCATACAGTGCAAGAGTCCACATCAGAGCAGAAATCATTGCCAAGTTTTTTGTTCAACGGGCCATGAAGTGTTCATAATGAAGAAGGAAGTTGGGTTGGAAAATGAGCTAAGAGATGTACTTGCAGCTAACCCTGGAATGACAACATTATGCCAAACCCTTCTTTCTTCCCAGCCTGGAGTAGACGATAAATTACTTGTATAACTAGAACACTATCATAATTTGAGCAAAACTGAAGCACAAAATATCTGCTGCTACAATCTAGAAAGGTAATGATGGTGCTCTCATCATTACCTAAGGGTAATTTGCAAATGGCTTTTCTTTAAACACAACTTGAAGTGCATGGTAGCGGGTAAATGCTGATAGTGGTACAGTAAGTTGCAGGAGTTGTGAAAGCAGCAGTTAGTTTAGGATGCTGAACAAATGTATGCACAAAAGGTAATGTTAGTTCCCTATACCTTTTCATTTAGCGTAACTATCATGTGTGTTTTGAAAAAAAACGAAATGTATAACAGTTTTCCTGACTGCTTGAAGGTTCAGACTCCTATTGTACCTTATGAGTGTTGATAGAGCCTCAACTTTTACTTCATTCTTTCTGCAAAACTCGCATTTTACTGGGGTTTGCTCATAATTCTGAAATCTGTGGAATAGACAATTTGTGAACAAAATCCAAACATTTTCATAGCCATGTTGGTGGTCAAGAAAAACAAATCACATCCACTGATCAAAGTGTCATGCCTGCTCCTCCTTCACCTCTGCTTTCAGCATCACCTGCCTACTGATCACTGGTTCTCACTACAACTCCCAGAATCCCCCTGTTCCTTTCATTATGGATTCCACCTGATTATCGTTACCTTCATCAGTCACACCTGTTTAGGGTTGCAAATGGGTGGAAAATTTCGGGTAAATTTACAGAAACTTTTCATGGGAAGTTAAACTGGGAAATTTTGGAATATTCCAAATTGGAAATTTCCCATGGAAATTATGGGAATTAAGGGGGAATTATTGGGAATTTAATTGTAAATTGGGGATAATTTAAACAAACTGGATCATATTCAAACATAAATTTAAGCTTTTGTAAAAGGCTTCCACACATCAGATGGCAAACGTGGCATTTTTCTGTCGAATAAAATAACAAAAAATGAAAAAAATAAAAAAATAAAAGCTTGTAATGGTCTTCAAAATGCTTGATAATGATCTTTATGCACAACTCCACCACTTCCTTAGCCAGCTCCTTTCTTCCATATTGAACGATTTAATTAATCCAGGTGTGCCTGACCTTAGTAACCACTAGGACAATGGCCAGACGCCACCTGTATTAAAATTTTTGTCCAGTAATAAAAGACAGGAGGTAAAGGAGCGGGCTTAAGTTCAGGAAGTAGTGGAATTAGTAAAGCCCATTGATGTATGAATTCGTCAGAAGAAACAGCATCACATCTGAGGTAGCTACCACCACCATAATAAACTAGCCTCTTAAAATGGTCAGTGAAGTTGGGGGAAGTGGGAAACCGGGTGGTAATGTCATGGGCTTTGGTGCGGCAGACCCGGGTTAGAGTCCCAGACACAGCACCCAGGCGAACCACTATGGACCCCTGAGCAAGGTCCTTAACCCTCACCAAATGCTCCCCGGGTGCTGTAATTGGCTGTCCACTGCTCTCAGGTTCAACCTGAGATGGTTTAATGCTGAGAACAAATTTCCTAATTGGCACTCTAATTAGGATTAATAGAGGATATATTATTATTATTATTATGATTATTAATAATAATCATAATAATAATAAATGAAAAATATCTTATATTTACCACCTATTTTTAATTTAATATTTCCAAGTTAAAAATCAGTATTTTTATAGATCAAATAAACAGTATTTACCCCATAATATTATCAAAATTAACTTGACTTCATAAAGTCTGCAGGCAACCTCTGCCTATATGGCTTCAACAGTCTTGTGCTTTGGGCCCAAATTTGAACCATCCAGGGTTTAAGAAATCCTCTGTACTAGTGATGGAGGAATGCACAGTGCATGTAGGGGGTGTGGCCTCGATAGCCCTGCAATAGCTTGTGTGCTATGTGTGCATGTGACTGAGGAATGTACTTCAAGTAAATCTGATGTTTTAGCCAAGATTATGCTGCAATATATTTTCACCCAAATATATTTAAGTTCCCTGTTGAGGGCCAACCTCCAGTTTAGTAAATTTCAGATTTATTTCTGTTAATTTTTGTTAATTCCTGTATATTCCCATATATTACTGTTAATTCCCGTGGGAAGTTTCCAACTTTAAAAATTCACGTAATTTTGCATCTGTTCACCTGTGTGTCCCTCTATTTAATCCAATGCTAACTCTTCCCCAGTGTCTTGTATTCTCTGTTTCAATGAGTTGATAACTAAACTTCAGAACTCATCTGCATTTGCGTCCAGCTTCTGCTGCCTGACACAAAGTTTGTTGAGTCTTAGGGGAAACTCAAAAAGATCAACTTTCCCTCACTACCTAAAACATGTTTCCCTGGACACATTTCCAACAACAACAAAAAAAAGTGCATTGCCCTGAGGAGAAATGATGGATTGTGTGTTACAAAAGCCTTTGCCTTTTAAACTTTCAGTGTTTAAAAATCACTCTCCAACCATGACAAACTGCCTGCAGAACTGGCTTTGCAAAGACTTCAGGAACTTTGACATGACAGTCTTTAGGTTTCTGAATAAACTTCTAGCAAGTCAGAATTCAAGACTAGATCTTTTAGCTAAAAATAGACAATGATCTGTTTACTTAAAAAAAAGCGTTGGGTTTTGAGTTGTAATACATATTTTCAACTTTTACCATAAGCCAGAGAACATGGGTAAACATGCCAAAGGGCCTTTAAACGTAGCACAAAAGGACAAACATTAATTTTAGCTGAGTTCTGGTTGGTTATTTTTTGACTGCCTAAATTATGCATTGCTGCTTTAATACTCATAGCACACGCTAAATTAGCACGTGTATACTTTTTTAGATCCACCAGAAACTACAGTGGCCCACAGGTGCAAATGTGTTTCATATACAAAAACAACTACAAAAAGAAGATGGAGCAAAAACTAAAACAACTGCAACAACAAAAAGCTACAAAAACAACTGCGACAAGAAAATGCAGCAAAAATGAAAACTGCAACAAGAAAATGCAGCATGAACCAAAACAGCTGCAACAAGAAAACATAGCAAAAGCAAATACAACTGCAACAAGAAAATTCAGCAAAAATTGAACAAGTGCAATGAGAAAATGCAGTATGAAAACAACTGCAACAAAAAGGTGCAAAACAAAAACAACTGAAACAAGAAAATGCAGCAAAAACTAAAACAACTATAATGAGAAAATGCAGCAAAAAGGAAAATCCGCAACGAGAAATTCAGCTTGAACAAAAACTGCAAAAAAAGGTGCAAAATGAAAACAACTGCAACAAAAAAAAATGCAGAAAAAAATAAAACAACTGCAATGAGAAATGGAGAAAAAATTAAACAACTGTAACAAGAAAAAGCTGCAAGACCAGAGACAATTGTAACAAAATAATAACAAAAAAATGCAGCATGTGGTCAGATGGGTCCCTGTCATTCTTATAGCTTGAACAGAAGTGTTTTTTTAACCTGTAAAGGTAGAGTCCAACGTTTCCCCTGAAAATAAATGTTTGACTTGTGCAAGTGATATCTGTCTCAAACCGCGCCTTTGGGCCTTTACTCGTGCCGTGGTGAGTCTGAATGCAACTCCCTCTCCCAACTCTCTCTCCCCCTGTCTGTAAATTCGTTCTTTCGCTTTGTTATGGTCTGGTCGGGACGTTTCTGGGTGGAGATTTCTGTTTATATCGCCAGCCAATGACAGAGCTAAGGGCATGACGTGGTGCGGGAATAAGCGCACGATCTCAAGATTGGAGCAGATGCCAGTCACTCGAACTCTCGAAGGAAAAAAAAAAGAAAGAAAAACGGCGGATGCACCGAAGAAAAGGTAAGAGCTTTAGATAGTGCACGTAGGAAAACCAGGTTTAACATTGGTTTAAATTTTACTCGCTTCTGAGCTCTGAAGGAGGCTTGAAGCTGAAGAGGCTGAAGAACAAGGCGGCCATTAGCCTGAGAGGGAGGGGCGCTCAATTTGAATACTCTTGTTTGCAAACAGATATGGTGGGAGGACTTTGGACTCTACCTTTAACAAAAAGATTATGAAACAGTTAATTTTACATCCTTTCCCATTCATGCCCTTTAGCTGTTCAACAAAATTAACCAGTTAACGTTAGCATAGCAATATCCCCACAAAATTATTCCTCTCACTCACTGTCTTTTTATCCCTCTAGTATTCCTTGTGGGGCTTGTGAGCTTTTGCCTGCAATTTCCAATTACCACATGTCCAAATAAATTAAAAGTCATCTGTTGTGCCAAATAGCCAATTAGTGATACTGGAAGCTCTGACCCAGTCAAACACAGATGGCCCTGGAAGTAACAGGGTTATGTGGAGAAATGACTCGAGGGTTGAGAAGAGGTCACCTCTTTTTCTGAGTTCCAGGTCAGCTCTGGAAAAAAGACCCTATTTCAATGAATTTATTGCTCATTTGTGTCATTCAAATAAAAGTGCACATAAAAGGTCAAGATGAAAGAATATAGAAAATATAGAAAGAGGCAAGATGAATTTGAAAGAAGCAGGAATGTTAATGTGGTCAAATAATGCCTTATGTAACCTAAAAGACAGTTTACTGGTGTTTTTTGATGGTATAAAGCCTGTTTATTTATATTAAAGCGTGTTTATGTGGTCATATGCATCAGATGTGTGGGTGTTTCAGGGGCCAACATTCATCTGTTTGAATATGTTTAGTATTAACACGGGGGTACAGGACTGAATCATATGCATGTATTTTCTTGCTTGTCTGTCATAGTTAAATCCGGTTGGAGGCAGAATATTCATGTCTCATATGAAGACCCCAAAAATAATGAGATAATGGACCTCCAGGTGTATGTTTCTGTAATTACATTTTAATTGAATCTAAAGTGAATATCAAATTAGTTTCATATAGACGAGCTGAAAAGCTTCCAAAGCTGCATATAAACCAGCTATTCAGGCTGGTTTTATCAATAAGGTCCAGCTCAAGCGTCTCAACACACACTGGGCCATCTGTGTTCTTTTGTGTATGGTACACGCAAAATAAACAAACAGAAATAAATAAATGCTCTCCATATTGATCATCAGTCAGTTTTTCCATCTTTTTGGAGATAATTTTCACTATCCCACCTCCTGTTGTCTGATTATGGATTTTTCTCATTTTCGTTTTTCTTCTGCTTCTTATCACTCCATCTCTCCCCCTCTTTTCTTCACATCTCATGTCTTTGTTCAAGCATCTTTTTCTCTCTCTCTCTCTCTCATACAATATGTTACCAGGCAACAAGACTTTTGTGTGCACGGTTCCTCAGAACATGTGCGTATGTTTATGCATGCGTGTCTGAGACTCCTGCTCATGAATGCTGCTTGTTAGAATCCACGGATCATCACTTTCCATGCGAAGCTTGAATTGATACGTGTGTTTTAAATACTAATGTTGTGATGATTTGTGCTGTCCCACTGGCAGAACAGCGGAGCTAATGACTTGGAGAGATGAAAGACAAGCTCATTCATTCTTGGTCTCTGTGAGATGGAGGGAACACTGATTAGACTGATTCCCATGCAACTAATTAAACTGTGTCCACTTGCTACCATGATGAGTAAGTTTTACAAACAGATTAAAGACAGATAATGAGCGCTAACGGCATAAATAGATTAAGTTTTATGTTAAAGATGAAAAAAAGTAATTAATTAATGATTTATAAAATAATCTCGAAACAAATTATGAACCTTCATTTAATATGTCTGGAAGCTGTCCCTAATTTATGCTTCTATTTCTTTTTTTTTTTTTTTTTTTTTTTTTTTTTTTGGAGTATTGTATTTTATCACTCACACATCAAACTTTTGACCCAAATGCAAATCCTGAACTGAAAAAGCAACCATATCTCCTGCTAATTCATCATTTCCCCCCTCAGACATCAGAAAAATCAATGGATTTCTAATATTCTGCTTCTGTATCATTTTCCAATGTAGTTTTCTTATCATCTGAAAACATTTTGCCTCAATTTATCCTTCTTTTATTAATTGCTGTAGCATACCTGTCATCCCTGATTCCAACTTCCTCTGTATTGAGAGCTATGCTCTGGCTGAAAGGTGTAACAGTGGAGGAGGGAGTTGGATGTAAAGTTGGAGTTGGAGTTCAATAATGACTGCAGTGGATGGGGTAAGGAGAGAACAGGATGGATCGTGGAGAACAGAAGTAAAGGCTTGGTCTTATTTAAGCATGTTTATCAAAATGGAGGAGTTAGAGAAAAGCAGGACAGATAAAAGAAATGGAAGCTGGAGAGAGGGCAAATATAGGGGGTGTAGAACACAAAAGGTAGAGAAAATGAAGATATGTAATAAAGCTGATGGAAAGGGGAGACTGAGTGAGATAAGGTGGAAGAAAATCATATGAAGCAAAGCAGGGATGAACGGGGAAAAGCAATGGAGTCGACACAAAGAAGAAGCAGCACTGGTGGAAAGGAGTACAGTACTTTAGCAAAGATGTACAGTAAGCTCATTTTTAGCTTGGGACAATAGTACTTGTTTGTTCATTCCTTTGTCTTAAAGTATTGGTGAAATTGTTGCAGATAATGTCCCTTTATTCCCATTATATGGACACGCGCAGATCGCGGCTAATCTAAATATTGTTTGAAGGAGTCAGACTGATACAGAAATTTTACTGGTGAATGAATGCACCGATAAAGTCCTAGAAATAAGGTCCAGGTTGAAAAAATGAAAGTTATCCTTTAACACAAAGTATCTAAAATTATATTGATCAATAATGGATCACTGTCATAAATCCACTGAAAACCAGAAGTTTTGTACTTTTCTTATGTTTTCTCTGAAATTTCCAGGTTTATTCTCCTCTGATTGTTGATTAAAATGTTACTAACGATTGAAAAAAACATGTTCACTCTGCAGAGCAGCAAGTTTAATACCTTCTACCTGTACAGTTTAATGGTTTCACCTTTTAGACTTCCATCCAACATCACTGATTTTATTTTTCTGGACATTTTTAGCCTTACTAAGATTTTGCTGCCATGAATTACAGAGGGCTTAATGTAGGTGTTTACAAAGCCAATGAGTCACTTGTTCTGCTGATGCAGCCAGAGACAGGTGGTTGCAGGTTAAAGAGCAAAAGAGTCAGTTCATATCTCACAGTATCCAACTCGTCGTCTTCATAAACTTTGCCTCTGAGGATGGCTGTCATTACACATCACATTATGGGCTAATTCAACGAAAGACCTGTTCATACTGAGGAAGAGATATTGCTGCTCTCCTTCAGGAAAACCCACAAAGCTGTGGGCTTAGGTTGTAGAAGTCAAGAAGTGAGACTGTAACTGGTGTCAGGAAAATCTGGGAAACAGGATGATGCCCTTTAGCAAGATGGGACTGCTTTAAGACAAGCAGAGCGCATATGCGTTCATACCAAGCAGATGGTGTTTAACTTTGGCAAAAATAAACAAGACAATTTTATATGATTATGGAGCTTTTTTTTTAAACTGATGTACTGTAGGTCAGGTAAAATTACTCCTAAAACACCTACGTAGTACATTATGTGCAAGGGGCCAATTTTTCTCAGACATTCAAAAGGATTTTTGATACCATCTAATAATGTTATTTTCTTCTTCACAGTTATTCATTTAAAGGTGATAGTTAAAAGTTTAATTCCTCCCCGCCAGGAGGTGGCACACTAACACTTGCTTACTCAATTAGCATTAGCAACATCACAGAACCAGGATGTAAGTAGCAACCTCCACGGGACTTTTGAGCCTCTTTGCTACTTTCACCTTCATCTTGCTTCGTTTTTTGTCTGCTTGACTTTGAGAAATGTAAGATGCTATTTCTACACATAGCAATCAAGCTGGCAACTCCGGCATGTTAACAGCAAAGAATCCCAGCATTGGCATGGCAAGCACATGTAAATATTTGACGTTTAGACTCGTCAAAATCGATAAAACAATTAATATGCTATAAATTATTTTTGTAAATCAATACTTTAATTCTGCTCCCCTCCCAACTATTGGATTGGAGTATTGGATTTAATACTTTTCAAAGTATTGCAGTACCACAGTGCTAATTTAAGACATGCCATTTGTTTTCACTTACAATTTAAGGCAATAAAATCATGTGCAAAATCCTGATGTGGTACACTTCTGGATATTCCATGTCACATGATTACGTCAGCCTATCAAAAATCAGAACTGAAGAACCACTGGGAAACCTCAGTCAAGCACAAAAAAACGTTATTTTTAGTCATTGGTTTATTTTATTGTAACTTTATAAATGTTTCTTACAAGTATTAAAGTTATAAGTTTTATTCCTATATCCCCTTGCTATAAAATTATTGTAGTTTTCAATTGAGGAGTTTTCCTATAAGGAGGCAAAAATATCAGTATCAGTATAGATATTGAAGGTAAAGTACCATGAACTCGCAGTATCATACTGAAACAAAAAATTTGAGTAATATGAAGTGATGGTATGAAATTGAATAATATTGTGTTTGTCTTTTCATTGGCTGTTTGATGTATCAGTCATCATTAAGCTTGTCTACTCTCAGAAGAAGTGAAAGCTATTTCAGTCCCAACTCTTAAGCCTGCAGAGAGCACATGAGATCTTCCATTGGCTTAAGTAAGGTGTCAATCAAAAAGCTAAACAACTCACTTCCATTTTGGCTGTCACAGTGGCAAACATGATTGCATGAAGCGACAGAGGATATTTGGAGCATTAGGGCTACTGTCTTGCTAGTTTTAAATGAAACATCAGCAGTCCATGTGAATGCAATGTGATGCAATTTTTTGATTGGCTTAACATTTCAACAGATTGAATCATTTGGTACCTTTGATCAATTTTACCTGTCAAAAAAAAAAGTCTTAATATTATGACAGCTTATGACAAGAATGCCTCATTGGGGATCAGTCTGAATTTGATAATTTGCTGTTCAGTTGTTGGCACTGATTGCACCAGCTGTCATCATTTGAATCATAAAAGTCTGGGCTTTTCAACAGTATGACACATGTTTACCTACTTACACATCACTTGTGTATGGAGCAAAGTTGTGTGGAAAACAGTGGAGAGTACTGATCAAGAGATTCGCCCCTGGTCCAAAATGGCAATAATCCTATCATACTGATTTATGCAGCATGGCAGGTTCAAATGGCTGTTCCTTGAGTCAGTTCATGGAGGCAAACTCCTGCTGATATTAATGGTTTTATTCCATCCATTTATGATTTGGGCTTTGTGTATTCAGTATATCAGTTGTGAACCCGTACAGGCAACTACAGACTGTATTAGACAAGATATTGATCCCTCAACCCCAGCTGATTTCCAAACTCTGTCATTAATAATGCAGTTAATTGTTAACACTAATATATGTTATTGGGTTTGGGTCGCTGATGAGAAGCTCCAGCTTTTAGAGCTTGTAGCCATTTATTGTTCAGTTAATGTGTCTATTTGTCAGCCTTGTGAAGCTTGATGGTTGTCATTGATTGGCCTTTGACCTGATTGGTTCTCCAATTGTTCTAATCGATACGAGCAAATAGCTGTGCACAAGTTATGGCCAAAGGTGTTAGTATTTAGTAGTGGGTGGGAAGGAGGGAAGTTCAGCTTTCTTGGTCAGCGTCCAGAAGATTCTTTTCTAATTTCACCTGGGATGACAGGTGTGTAAATCAGCTTGTCATTAGAAAATGTGATATGGGAATATGTAGTGATATGTATGATATGGCAATGCAAGATGGGAATACGGTACCTAAAATATAAAATAAATAATAAAAAAAAAATAGACATTTTAGTTGTTTTGTGTAACAGGTAACCAAATGTTTGAATCAGAATCAGAAAGGCTTTATTGGTAGATATAGTAAAGGGCATTTACAGTATGGGCAGTTTGTTGTGATGTTATCTGCAATAAAAGCAAAAAGTGCAAACTGAGCAGTAGAAGGCCAAACTAAAGGTTCTAACCAAACACACAATTGTTTTGAATGTGTCCACATTAAAGATGAAGAAATAAAACAGGGTAAATAAATTAGTTATGAGTAGGGATGTAACTAGATGAAAATTTCATATCACGGTTATTGTGACCAAAATGATCACGGTTATCATTTTAATTGCAGTATTATAGAAATACTCCCCAGCATCTTTAAGAATATCCAAATTGGGTCTAAATGTCTTTTTTGTTCTTTTTAAAGGGGGGAAAATCTCAGGAGAGCTGTCCATGTGGGCGCCTTTGTTGCCTTGTGCCATGTTTTCATAAATTAAAAATTGCAAACTGGGACTGCTGCTGCAGCATCACTGGGAGTTTATCAAAGTGCAGTAATCAGTCACGGTTTTAACGATAATTAGAATTTGTTTAATCGTAATTTTATCACGATTAACCATTTTACCGGCAATCATTACATCCCTAGTTATGAGCTTGTCAGGGTAGTGAGGGTCCCTGGAGGGAGTTCGGACACTGTTCAGCTGGCCGATATACTGTATGCTGGAAGAAAGCTGCCGGTAGCTTGAAGTCCTGGTCCTGATGGATTAAGCTTTTCCTGATGGGGAGGGACTGAGAAAGTCTGTGTCCAAGATGAGAGGGATTGGCTGCAATCCTGCATGTCTCTGGAGCCTGGAGAAGTACGGCTTCTGGAGAGATGAGAGGTTAACCTCATGTCATGCTAACTTGACTTGTTCTGTTGTTGCTATGTAAACATAGAGGAGTTTGGTACATATTTGTGGCACTGAAATAAGGAGATAGTGGTGCGCAATATGACACAGAATGTTATATTTAGACTCTAATGTTGACGGTGTTTTCCACATGTTTAGTTTGAGTACACAAATATGTATTTGCATGTGGATTACAGATGTAATTGTATAGAGAAATCAGTGGTTAACAAGATACTTGGGTTGGGGTGTACAAGGCTTCAGATCCCCAAAATAGGAATAATAACTGGAATATATTCCAGTTGTTAAACCCACACTAAAAACTGTTCGGTTAAACGCAACCCTAATTGGGTTGTTTTATAACCTAACCGCTAGGTCAATATAGCAAAACTATAAATACTTTTGGTATTATTATATGAATATAATATATACTGTATATGTGATATATAATGTGTGTATGTATGTATGTATGTATGTATGTATGTATGTTTGTATAATATAATGTGAAAATAACTTATTACTAAAATAACCACTTGTTTGTTTTACCTGGAGTTTTTATGCAGTATCTTCCAGTTAGGGGTCTCAAATGTATGCGATGATCACAATAACAAAGATCTAGCATTCTCCTCAGACTCCTCAAAACACATCACAATAAAGACACTTTTCACGTTGATTAAACTCAGCTCTAATCGTTTACTCATTTTATGCCACAACACGGTTTTATACTCCACATATGATGCAAGTCCTACTTCCGGAGCGTCCAAATTCTTTACATTGGAAGGCCAAAAATGACTGGGTAGATGGTCGTGGGCCAAAACTAAAAATTCCTGTTGCAGCATATGAAATTCAATATAAACAAAGAAATATACAGTATAGACAAGAACAACAACGACTTTCTGCCTGCATATCAGGCATACTGCTTTAAATTCCATTTCTATGAAAAAAAGAACTTGTTACTGACTACTTTTAAACTTCCTCTTGTCAGCGTCCCACTGCTTTTTACGGTCTATATCTTACATGTGACACCAGCATCTTCTTACTTATTCTCTGATAATAGGCTGATAAAAGAACAACAGCACCACCCTACCACCAATGTAATGCAATGGTCATTTGTGGTCCGGAGGGGAAGCACAACAATGAATAAATATCAAAAGAACTTTTCACATTGCTTGGGAAAATCTTTTAAAAAAGACAATGGTCAGCAGGCCAAAAATAATAGTTTGCGGGCCAACTTTGGCTCCCAGGCCCCAGATTGGACAGCCCTGTTCTACTTGGTTATATTTGTTGCAGGTGCAGTTACAGTTATAGGCTATGCTGCTCTTTCTAAAACCACTACCATAAATCGTGCCATTTACAAGTAATGTGCATTGTCTATTTACATTGTCTATTTCAATGTAAAACAGATCAGATGTCCAGAAAGGTGTTATATAAACCCAATCCAATAGTGGGATTATCACGCTTACCGGAAGTTGCCGGCTTTTGACACTTCCTCTTCCAGGCCATGTTAACGACAGCCGTTCCTGCTCTGTTATACTGTTTAAATCGGATAAACTCCAAACATATTTAAGTTTTCATTCTAGACTGAGTGATACTGGATCAAAAGCTGGATCAAAGCGTCGATTTGCCGCGGTGAAGGGCCAACTTTAAATAAAACACGTTTGTTTCTTGATTTTTTTCTTTTTCGTTCTATTTTTCATTTTTATTTTTTTTTTACTTCTAACTTTTTTTTTTTTTTTCTTAATAAAAATAAAAAAAAATAAAAGTAGAAAGTGTTTTTGAAGTGGTAATTATAATTTTTTTTTAATTATGATTTTTATGAGTTTTTTTTGTTTTTTTTTTTTTTTTTTTTTTTTTTTTTTTTTTTTTTTTTGTTTTTTTTTTTTTATTTTTTTTTTTTTTGTTTGTTTTTTTTTTTTTTTTTTTTTTTTTTTTTTTGTTTTTTATTTTTTTTATTTTTTTTTCTTTTTTTTTTTTTTTTTTTTTTTTTTTTTTTTTTTTTTTTTTTTTTTTTTTTTTTTTTTTTTTTTTTTTTTTTTTTTTTTTCTTTTTTTTTTTTTCTTTTTTTTTTTTTTTTCATATTTTTATTTTTAATAATTATTATAATTTTTTACTTTTTTATACCCTTTAAAATTTAAACTTTCTTCTCTCTTCGAAAAAAAAAAAAAAATAAAAATTATTTTTCCTCCCCTCCTCCCCCCCCCTGTTTTTTTTTTTCATTTTCTGTTCTTTTTTTCCTTCTTCCCCACATTCTTGCCCCTCATTCTTTTTTGTGCCATTCCTCGTCTCCCCCTTTCCCATTTACTTGTCTTTAAATGATTTAGAGCGGTAACCCAAAAACATATCAGTGGTCTGAACCTTTTAACCGCTTTACACTGAATCTATTATTTATTCGCTTCACATTCACACATGGGTGGTCGTAAAATACATGTGTAGCCACAGCTGCCCTGGAGCACACTGATGGAAACCGAAAAGTCTATCTGCCCCAATGGCCTCTGATCACCAGCCATTCACATTTACACTACTCACAAAAAGTTAGGGATATTCAACTTTCAGTTTTTCGAGAACAGAATGATGCAAAATAAATATCTAACCATTGAACAATGTACATGTGCATTGAAAAGTTTAGAGAAAGTTTAAATCAGTTCACCTAGAAAGATTGAAGTGGATTTTAGATTCATTCTGACATCATACAAAAAGCCAAATGTCCTTAACCTTTTGTGAGTCGTGTATATAAAGTCATTGAGAAAAAGAGAAAACAGAGAGGAAGTGTATACAATGGCGTGGCTTGAGAAAAACTAATTATAAAAATTCGAAAACTAAGCAAGAACCATTATTATAAGAGTCGAAGATATTATGAAGCACATGAGAGAGAAAGCGAGATGGTGGCAGAGCTACAGCGAAGGAGAAAGCTACTGTGTCAGATATGATCAAAAGAGCCGATGGGAAGCTTTGTGAAGGAAGAGCCATGCAGGAAAAACATGATAGATCCTCACAACAAAATGGAGGCAAGAAGAATAATCACAAAAACATCATAAAACATTTCTGCCTGTTCACCCTGTCTCCATAGCTGTTACCTTCTAATCTTCGTGACCCACATCAATCACTTTCCGTAGTTTTTGTCTTTTTTTTTCTTTCGGCTTCCTCTATTTGGCATTATCTGACCCAGCTCTCGATATTTGATTATTTTATTCATAGATTTGGCACAGAAGTTACAACTGTTTCTCTCAACTTTATGTTTTTGGACTACAACTTTTATCTATCTATCTATCTATCTATCTATCTATCTATCTATCTATCTATCTATCTATCTATCTATCTATCTATCTATCTATCTATCTATCTATCTATCTATCTATCTATCTATCTATCTATCTATCCATCTGTAAATACACACTATCTATCTATCTATCTATCTATCTATCTGTAAATACACTGCAGGTATAAGGTGAAGATTGCAGTTGAGACATTTAAACGATGCTATTTGTTTGTGCCTCTCATCCCCTGGTTGCTGTTTTGGGATGTTAATCACACATATGTTGAACCATCACTGTTCAATAATACTGTAATCACAACACATTCTTCAGTTTTGAAAATGTGGTGAAAACGTAATTAAGTGAAGTGTATTCATTAAAGGTGATAGCTACAACTGTTTCATCAAAACATCATTTTTTGAGAAGTACAGTAAAACATCCACCGAACATCAAGAGAGCTGCAGACTAAAAGTGTTAATTTGATCCCCACATTTTTTTTTATAGCATAGATAATAATAATAATAATTGTTTTAGAAATTTTGATGGGTCTCAAAAAAATAAATATTTACATCTGATTACCATGCCAACATTGTGATTCTTTGCCATTAGCATTAGCTTTGCAGTTGCTAGCTCGATTGTTACAGTATGTGTAGAAAGGAAGCAAAGGGGTTCAAAAGCACCGTAGATAGTGTTCTTCCACTCTGGTGGTCAGGACCTACTGCCCTGCATGTCTTTGATGTGTTCCTCCCAACATAACTGATCCAGATGAATCACTTCCTCACCGTCACACCCAGTGTTGTTTCATGTGTAATTTATATCTATGACCAGTTTTCCCACTGCATGGTATGACTGAATGCAGCTTTGACTGTAATGTCTTTGATGTAGGTATGATCAGCTGCTTATCATCACAGTGCCATTTGAAGCTGCAGTGAAATATATGAATAGCAACCCTTCCTTTTGGTGGCAGAGAGGTTTTAGCACTGTGGAAGTGTGTTTGTGTCTTCTAGAATGAACATGACAGCTGTGCCTTGCTGGGTTTCCCCTTTAGTAGGGAAAAAAAGCAAGAGCTTTACCTAAATTAATGCTATCGGTCTATGAATGTGCCATTAGATTCATACTTGGGGTGCATTTATATCAGGATAGTCCTGGAACTCTGTCAGATTGGTGGTGAGTTTTGAAAAATCCACACCTTTCTTTGGTTTTGTTTGTGTTCAAAGTGAACATTCGGACTGGGCGATATGACCAAAATTTTATATTACGATATGCTGTAGCTAATGATATATTGTGATAGCTATATATATATATATATATATATATATATATATATATATATATATATATATATATCTTTTCATTGTTGTTTTGATTAAAGGTGCCATGACATCAAATTTCACTGTTCTGGGGTTTTGGGTGTATAATATGATCTATTGTGCACTGATGAGGCCATGTGAATGTCCAGAGTGAGAATCAAAGTTCCTGTTTATGGTCTGTCAGCTTTGTCTCTCTGCTCAGAAACAGCTGAATCAGACAGCAGGCTATCATTCTACGTAGTTCTATCATTCTACGTAATTTAATTGCTCCAATAAGAGCACACTAGCAAGTAAGCAGTGCCCCCCCCCCCCCTCTCTCTCTCTCCTAACGGTTTATGCACCGTCCGCCCCCCCTCCCCCTCCCTGTCTGATTCAGCTGCATGTATGGAGCTAGTAGTAACTTCTGTGCAGTCAGGTCTGGGTTTTCAAACAAATGGATTTAAAAGCAAACTTCTGCAGCAACACTGAGGGAGGGGGCCACAACCTTGTCATTACCTGTAAGTTTATTTATTTTCTAAATGCTGTCTTGTCTGATAAACGTAGCTCACACTGTCTGAAGTGCCCATGTTGCTAGCAGTTAGCCTTTAGCAAACTCCGACCGCAGCTTGACCTAGATTCTCCAAATAAGGTCATAGCCAAATAAGGTGTAGCCAATCAAAATGAAGTCAATGTGGTCTCCGGGTAAAGCTCCATATCATCACCGGACCCAACTGTATTACTGAGGAAGTGAGGTCTGGCGTTTCAAAACAATACTCCGCTGTAAAAAATGCCGTTTTTTTCTGTAGCTATTGATATATAAAGTAATAGCCATACAACATATATATATATTTTTTAATTGTTGTTTCATCACTCCTTTAAAGATGTCCCGATCGGCTTTTTTTGCCCACGATACTGAGTCCGAGTTTTATTATTAGTTTTTTTAGTTAGATTTTGAGGATCAGCTGATAGAGAGTCCCGATCCGATACTTCTATAATAAAATAGCAATTGAACAGTAAAAGGGACGGCTCCCTACAGCAGCCGTCCCTAATTAGCGGCCCGCGGGCCACATCAGGCCCACAAGAGCAAAATGTCCGGCCCGTGCAGACCCAGTTAGACAATGTAATAAACTTCAAAAAGGTGAAATAAAGCATGTTTGGTTCTATTTCAGTGTTTCCAACCATTATATAGGCAAGGCGCCCCCTCCCCTACCAGACTGGTTTACCTGGTGAACATGACAGCATCATAGCTGCAGGGGTGTGTTCCTCTCAGAGTTTCTCCGCCATATAAACACTGATGCTGTTAGTGGGGGGGTCTGTTACACAGTTCATGAACACATCATGAACCAGAGCTGATTTTAAGGTTGTTAGTGCAGTCTTGCCCGGATGGAAGATAAAAGTATTAAAGTATTATACTATTACATACATTTTACATTTTATTAATCATACAATACATGTAATATCATACTTTTTACAAAGCCATGTCACAGGAGTTACCGCTGGTAACATGTCACAGAGGAGCAACGTCGGCCATGGCCGCCCGCTGCTGGCGTGTCAATGTAAAGGCTCTATCTATACCTTTGTGTCAGCCTTCCTCGCCTCCCGTATCTTGGCATCCAGTACGCGGCCCTTCTTGTTTTATCCGTCCCACTCCCACGCCTCTTCTCCCTCTCCCGCCTGATCCCCATGCGCCAGCCGCACCCCCCCACCCACCAATCAGAATGTGGTTGGTGTTCACACTGCGCCAAATGAAGAGGACTCTCTAGACCAAATAACCAGAGTGTGAATCCACCTTTAATGCACATTTATGCTCTGCACAAACTGAGATATTAGTACTCTATTGCTGTGTTTACATGGACAAATAATTCATTTAATTCAACTGAATACTTTCTTCAGGAAACAGGAATGTGATTGATGCATGGTTTATACACCCACATTGGTGTTTAAAAGTCATTGCTACTTGTAGTTTAGCTTGTTTCAAACTTCAAACCAAAAACAAAACAAAAAGAGTACAAATTTACAGCTCTGAGTCTGTGCGGATGATGTGGAAGGCAGCGTTGTGTAGTGAAAAAAAATAACAAAGGTACAACAACTCGTGCGACACTCATTTACAGTATTAAACATCAAAGACAATTTTTATTTCATTTAGTGTCCCAAGCTAAGCATGACTGACTTGAAAAGCACAGATCTCCAAATTGCTGGATCCAGCTAAGAACACATAGCCAACAGATAAGACATGAAAAAGAAATTGTCCCCTTCATCCACAAATTGTTATCTTGGTATTGTGCAGCATTTTAAATTAAATGCGAAGAAAATCTGTAAAATTGTTTTGCGACTTTTTCCAGCTCCACAAGAAAAGGCTAAAGCATTTTGTCTTCTTTAAGCTACAGTATAAAGCTGAGTATGTTTAAACTAAGGAGGGCGTGGAACTAAAAAAACATCAAGACAAGATTTCTGCTATACATATTCAACTATCATTAGTTAATGAGCAGATTGTAGTTGAGGAAGGGAAAAGAAAATTGTTATTCCTTTCAGAATTACACCTTTAATGTTTCCCAGATGGTTTTCCACCTGTAGACAGTTGGCCAACAGCCCAAAGTACATAATAAAGATGTTTAATTAAACTTTTACCTCCTCATAGTTATCACTGCTGTCATTGCTTGCATGGAGATGAGATATTTTAAAATTTGTGCTGCTTCAGACATTTCATAAGAAAGAGAAAAAAAAAGCTCTGTATTTATATCACTTTTTCGTTATTAATCACAGGCTAGGTGGGGAAATTGATATTTTTATGCAGATTATCTTGTGCATAAATCCCACTTGTGTAATTGGATTGTTTTGTTAAGAGAAAGTTGGAGTGTGACTGATGGGAGTTTTAGAAGTTCTAGTCTTAAATGTATTTCTCTGGCCTTTTCAACTGCCTCCTCAAATAAGTCCAACAGAGGATGGCTGACAGTCAGCCATCCATCTTCCCTCCGCACATCTGCAGTCCCCCTGCTTTCCAATCTATAAAGAAGGCTGAAGGAGTACATCACAGCAGAGTGCGTGAATATGAAGTTTAAAGTCATGCCTCCTAAATTCTCATTATTGTGATGAATGGTAATACTTCTCCTTTATGGACAGTTCTCCGGTATTTATGTTCAAACAAAGGGTTCAATGATTCAGCGCTGCCTATGTTTTATCTCTCAACTTACCAACAATTATTTTCTCTACAGGGGGTCATTACTTGGGTCAGCGGTGGTCAGCGGAGGTGTTACATACTTTGAAAACTCATATCTGCTCACAGGTAAGCTTCCAAACACTCAAGACTTCACTTTACCTGCTGACATTACTTCCTTTGCTTGTTCTTGTTTCTCTGTTTCATATTCAAAATGTTTTTACTGCAACTTTCTCAAGTGAAGGAATTGATAACTACAACAGTATTTTTTTTTTCACATTTGTAATATAATCCCTACTTTTCCATAATGCAGACTTGTCGTCTGGGTCTGTAATTATACAACTAATTGTAAAAACTGATACAAATTTTAGTTTGACCAAAAAGGAAACAGTTATTAAAGGTACAATGTGTCAGAATGACTGACATCTAGTGGTAAAGATGGGTATAGCAATCACTTGATATACCAAGCACTATTGTAAATGTACAGTAGCCATAAGAGGCCAAAATTCTCCCAGACATGAAGGTGTTTTTATCTGTGAGTGAATCCAGTGGTCTCAGGTGTAGCTATGACTGTACCACGAGTGACTACTTTTAGCGCCTTTTAAGGCATTACCTATCCCATACAGTGCTCTATCTTCCATTAAGCAAGGCTAGTTCAGCAGTTTTCAAATTCAGAGGGTATCACTTCACACACATAGTTTTGTCTATTTAAGGACAAAAATTATGGCACAAATATGTCAGCCTCCATGTATGTGGACCAACAGCAAGTAGATATAAATGACTCATTTTAAGAAAATAAACACATAACAGCTATTCTAGAGTAACAATTTTACAGCAATTGAAACACAGTATATACTGTATATATATATATATATATATATATATATATATATATGAAGACATCTTTTCCAAAATGAGTAAACCACCATTTAGCAAAAACTAAGTTAACTGCTTTCCGTCGCTGTCGGGTCCAAACCTCCTATCTCCATTTAACCTCATTAAAACCCTCTACTTCATGTGAGTGTGATTTGGTGAAAATATTCCAAAAGTAAATGAAAAATTTATTTGCAGATGCAGTTAACCACCATTTAGAAAAAACGGAGTTAACTGTTTTTGGGAAAGAACTCTTTATATATTGAAGTACATATACTGTCAAAATTTTCTGCCATTGATCTTCACACTGCACCTTTAAAGAATCATTGGGATAACTTTGTCTTGGCAGCCGGTATGTCAACAACAGCAGCTTATGCTGTCAGTGCTCATTTTTAGCAACTGTATAATAGGCCTTCACTGCCAAATAGGTTTTTCTTAAAGACACATAAGTTAAATGGCCGGTTGGCTAACAGTTCACAGGGCCTGACCCATACTGGCAAATGACTACAAATCTAAGTCATAGTTTTAGTTTCTGCTTAGGAGGCTTTCGTCAGCTGGCTCAAGTGTCAAGTATCAATGAAGACGGTGGCTTGGCAGGACTTCTTTGATGTGAGCATTTTATTATCAATTCTTTCCATCCATCATGCAGCTTAAAAGAAACCACAGTAGAAAGATGGTAAATTTATTCAGAGTTGCGTTGCATTTTCAAGCAATGCTGGAAGATAAGACAAAATATAATTCCAAAAGGAAGCAGTGAGTAAGTCTTAATGAAAAGGGTGTTCTTCATCCAAATCAAAACAGACAGTTATTGCTCTTGACATTAAATATTTAAATAGCTGGCAAATTAAGCTCAGAACTTCCTGGAATTAATTAAATCCTCTCTGAAAAGCATGTGCTGTGCGCTGTGAGGGAAACAGTTCAGTATATAACCAGCGGTCAAAGAGGGATTCTGGCCATGATGAGCAAAAATATTCAGAGACATTTTCTGGTTTTAGTACAGTAGGGGTTTTTTTATGATCAACTTTTATATCATGCGGATAAATAACTCCTCAGAACCACCTGTTCACCGGTGTAGACACATTTTCACTGAAGATAAGAAGTGTTCAGAGAGGGCATCCTCCCATAAGGCCAAGTTGCCTCTAGTTATTTTAATTAAAAAAACACAATATATCCTGGCATGCATGTTGATTTGTATTTCTTATTTCAGCTCTTCAGTAAAGGCAGTTTGGTCACTCTCGTGTAAATTCAATAACAAATAACCATTTAGTACCTCCAACTTTGAGCTATGTGACAGGGCAAGATTGGAAAGCAAAATATCTACAGTACTTTTAACCACAACCACTATGTCTACCTAAAACCCGAAACAGTAGATCTGAAGACTAAACCGAGTATGGAGGACTAGGCTTGTAATCGCCTGCTGTTACTGCCTGGACTGCAAAACACAACTTACTCTACCAAACGCATTAAATTAGATTTTTGGATGGGTTACAAAGACCATATCTGTACAGTCTCTACGAGGGATGGGCATATTGATACCATGGAGTCGATACTTCGATACCAGCTACACAAAATATCGGATTCAATACTTTTTTAGGTATCGAGATACCACTGTGAAGATACAAAACATGCTATTTGTTTTCACTTCGGTGAGTTTTAAACAATGGAATTATGTGTGAAACCAGCTAGAGTCTATCTTCTGTTTCACATGATGGTGGTAGTCTATCAGATGTCATGATGCTGCTGGTACTGTTACTGTAGTGATGATGATGATGTTTTGTTATTTTTCAGTGGGTTAATGCAGGTTATTGCACATTATGTGTTTGGTAAATTTATAATCTTACAACTATATTTTATATTTGACCATTTTCCACTGAACAAATTTAAACAATCTTAACATGTACTTACATTATTTGTTTAATTTACTCATCAATATCATTTACACTGAGCCAAAATACAAATGCCCCAAGTGAAATATTGTTGTCATGTGGAATGAACAACGGTAAATGAGCATTCGCTGACATTTCATTGTTCAAAAGTGATATTTTTCTTGATGTGTGTATAGTTTTTTAATCCAACTCGCTGTCAGTGAGCATTTACGCAGTGAGTTGTTTTTTACTCTGTACATAGGTGGGGCAGGTACAGTGGATGATCAGACAAAATGAGCAACAGTGGGACAATCCTTTGACTGGGGACAACAAAAGCTACTCCAGAAGGTCAAATTTTGTCACAAGTCATGATGCCTCAGATATCACAAGTTGTGCAGGAACGTGCTATTGGCATGTTGGATGTCCACCAGAGCAGCAGCTGCGCGGTTCAATGTCCATTATGAGACCTTAGGCTGTTTCAGAGTTTGTTTCCAAGACACCGGCACTACTGCAATCGACCCCATTCTCGTCAGCCACGTGTGACCTCTCCAGCCCAAGATCGCTACATCTGGCTCATCCATCTGCGGGAATGGCTAAGACCAACGACACGTACAGCTGATGAGACCATTGATCAGCACAACAGACGCATTGCACCTCAGACTGTCTGTAACCAACACAGCTGGTGGACACAAAAGATACTGAACAGTCAAATTCCTCAACCTGACACCTATCATGTTCAAAGGACTGTTAATCCATTACAAATGGCTATATCATGATGTTATCAACGCCGATATATAGATTAGTAATTACTAGGGCTGTCAGTGTTAATGCATTAATCACGATTATTAAAAAATAGGGATGCACAATATTGGAATTTGGGCTGATATCTGAAATGCCGATTTTTTAAAAACTCATGTGGCCGATAACGAATGGGGAACGAGGCCCCAGGGGAGACCCAGGACACGCTGGAGGGACTGCGTCTCCCGAGTGGCCTGGGAATGCCTGGGGTTCCCTCCCTGATGAGCTGGCAGCTGTGGCCGGGGTGAGGGGCCCCGCGACCGAATCCCGGATAAATGGCAGAAGACGGTACAGTCCTGTAGTTTTGTTATCTGTTTCCAACACTTTGAAAAATAGGGGTGGGAAAAAAGATCGATCCACTGAAATATCATGATATTTTCATATGCCAATATCAAATCAATATTTAAAAAAACGGTATTGATCTATTTTGCTTAGAAAATCTCACCAGGTTTTGTTATTCTGTTACAAAATCTCGTGAGAATTCATGAAATATTGTGAGATTTTAATAGTAAAACAGGCCGTTTTTAAATGTCAATATGATATCAACATATGAAAATATCATGTTATTTCAGTGTATCGAAGATTTTCTCCCACCCCTTTTCTTTTTTAATTTTTTTTTTTTTTTTTTAGACTTTAGAAACAGCGGGTTGATCAGTTAAATATCGATTAAATATCGGTGGGGTGGCCGATGTCGGATACTCAGTTTTAAAGGAGTCATCACCCAGAAATCCCACTTTTTCACGTTAAAAAATGTGTACTGGAACGGGACCTCAGTTATAACGTGCCAGAAACTCTGGAGAGTGAAAGTGACTTTGTCTTTGAGTGCGGGCGCTCTCTTCTCACCAGAATCGGCCACAAGCACGCACTCTCCACAGTACGCGAATTGAATTTCTTTCTCCGAATGACGTGAACGAGAGAGGCTGCTAGCTGCTAAGCTAGCCTCTTTAGCGCCACCGAAAAGCAGCTGATTACCTGCCACGGAAGAGTTATGACCAGCTGTTATGACGTGAACTAGAGGCTGCGGCGGCTGCCAGCCCCCCCGGCACCCCCGGCACATGGCAGGTAACTCCGACGACGAGGAGGAGAGGGGAGAATGCCGTGCTGAGTTGCCTCGGCAGAAATTCAGCAGTTTTCGATGCTCTAACAGGACGGACAGCTTTACCAGGCACCAGTGGATTATATTTATCAGTGAGGATGTGCAGTCGGTAAGTGTTGCTGCTTGTGTAACTTATTATCTTTTGTGTAAGAGACCAGTAAACGGTGGTTGACGAGCGGACAAGCTGCTAATGTAGCTACAGAAGCTAACAGTGTTTGGTTAACTTCACGTCAGACGTCCGCTCCTTATAGAAAAGTTCCGCCACCGGGCGCCTCTCCGTTCTCCAGCCCGCCCGCTTTACTACCGCCCCCAGAAACACTCCAGGATCCCTGGCTTCTCTGCTCAGCGCTGCAACCACCCCCACGCACCCCTCCCCCCCCGGCAGCCTCCCAAACTCTCTATTCCCTTAACCAATCCACCGCCCCCCACCCCCCCCCCCCCCCCCCCCCCCACCCCCCCCCCCCCCCCCCCCCCCCCCCCCCCCCCCCCCATATTCATCGGAGTCCAGCCCTTTTACTCCGCGGATCCTCTATATCAACTGCACCGTTACATTTTTATCACGTTTTTCTCTGTTGGGACATCATTTCCTTCACCTGCTCTGTCCTGATAAAACTTTGTTTTGGCTTTGATGTTTTGCCTCGTGAACGCGCTTACAGACAGGTCTAAGTCTCTTGTATTCTCGCGACAAACAAAAGTTGGGGATAAAAAGAGGTTAAAATGAGCTCATTAAATTTCCGTCCCACCCTACTATAATTAAAAATTCATTTGAAGATAATTTAAGAAGGATTGCGTATGTAAAACACTAGGTTATGACACCTTTAAGGCCAATATCGGCCGATACCGACAGTGGGCTGATTATATTGTGCATCCCTAGTTAAAAAGAATTCATAATGCTTTTTTTTTTTTAAGCGCATTTCAAATGAAAGCCGTTTTTTTTTCTTTCACTAACCTGTAGTCAGGCCCTGACTACAGTGATGAATAAAAAGTACGACCGGAGTTTTAAACAGCCTGTTTAAGTTAAAAAATAATAAAAAATCAGACGGTTCCGTTGACAAGACTAAGGTAATGCAGCATTTGTTTCAAGGATTCCCCTCCCCAACCAACACCAAAAAAAAAAAAAAAGGATGAAAAAGAAAAACATTGCAATACATTTTCCGTGACACATAGCAGTACCCGACATCATCAATGATCTGATCCTACTTCCACCTTGAGGAGGATTAACTAAGTAGTGATAGCCTGTAGATAGCTGTTTTTTTTCACTCAACAGCTTCATCTGAACTCAGGCAACAAACTTTTCTTGAAAAATTGGGTCACGCTTTGTTCATCTTGTTTCTTTCTCCTTTCTTTCTGTTCTTTTTTGAAAACCATACTTTGATATCTTGGGGTGCTGCATTCTTCGGCTGTGGATGTTTGGGGTTTTTTTGTTTTACACACCGCTGCTTATTTACACATTTTCTTGTTCAGCTGTTTTATTCGCTGTCACTCTGTCAGATGAAGTTCGTGTAGCAGTAAAGGCCCGGTACCTGCACGGTGCTGACAGACAGGAGGCTAATGCACCGAGGCAGGTCCTGAGGACCAAACCATTTCTTGCACTTTCATGGGGGTGGGTTGGTCAATATATTCATGCTTTCTTTGGCCATTTATTGCTGAAAAAACAGTGATAACACGAAGGGGCCCCCCACAGTCATGGGCCCTTGGAATCCTTCCATGCGGTGCCCCTGACTACTTGTATCATATTGACCGGAAATGTTTTGGTATCGACCACATCATCTGTTCATGTTTGTGTTGAAACCTTACTGCTAAATCAACCACAGTTGGAGTAACTGGAATTGTTTTTAGGAAGTTTTCCATAAAGCCACTGAATTTGATGGATATTCTCCAAAGTTCTCCTCTAATAGTAAACCCTGCTTTTGATGTTTTGTTACCAAACCTGCTCCTCTCTTCTTTCTTCACCTTTCTTTTGCTTGTTTTATTTTTGTCTTACAGTCTTAATCTTGTTCTGCTCCACAGTATTGCATCAAGTACAGTATAAGTATTCTGTAGGACTACTTGGCTGATGATGACATAAATCAGCCGGTAAAGTTGAAGACAAGAAATACAACTGTAAGGCGAAAATAAGTGGAGTCAGGGAAATGGAAAGGGCATGCCCACGTTGAGAATAATTATAGGACAGAGCAAAAGCAGGAGAAGTGTTAGATGTTCAAATGTAAATGTTTGGAGTCTCACAGAGGCCTCTATTTTTACGGAAAAGGAAGAATGTGTGAATTAATATAAACTGGGTACTTTAAAACTAAATGACCTTAAATACTTATTTAGAATTGATGCTCTTTTCACCCCTGCAGACAATCAAATATGAACTAAATTTATTAAAATGCTAGCAACTGAAAAAAACCAAAAACAACAATGAATAAAAATGGCCGTTACTTTGACAAATTATAATACAAGGGGAGCTTAAGGTCCTGGTTGTTGTTGGCTGTGGGCCCCCCTCCGCTTCCTCATCGTCCCCCTCCCCCCCACCGCCCCCCGCCCCCCCGCCCTCTCGAGGTGACGCGGTGGCCTGCCCCGCACGCGTGGCTTGATTTCTTTTTTACCTTTGTGGGTTCGTTCGTACGGAAAAAGAGGACAGAGGGGATAAAAAAAATAAACACAATGACACATTCACTCACACAAACGCGCTCGTCAGGATTTTTTAATGGTCTGTTCCTCTCCGTTCCCGAACACTACAACCACTTTTTTAATTTTTCCTCCTCTGTTCACATCCTCCTCTTTTTTTTTCGCAGTAAAATAATATGATCATTTTTTCTTTTTGAGAAAATAATATTTTATTTTTTTCCCACATACCTCTGTTTCTCTCATATTTCCCCCAGAAAAAAAATCTTGCCAAAAAAATCACTTTTTCATTTTTTTTAAATTCTTTTTTTTCCTCCTCTCGGTGGCCTCCGGTATTGAGCATTTCGGCCGCGAAGTGCTGCAGCAAGTATATTTACACACCACGCCCACCCCTTTCGTGAACGTTTGCGTCCACAGCAAAGATATCCCAGGCCTAACATGTAATTCCCAACATAATATAGACATATATACACCAGTTTTTCAAACCCATTTTAATATCTTTTAGTTGGTGTCATAATTTGGCTACCGTGGACAAAAGAGATGCCAAAAACAGAGACTGATGTCTTGAATAGTAATTGACAAGCATAAGCTCAAGGTTCATTGGCCGGCAGAAGCTCATACAGTATTATACGGTTGAACAAAAGGCAGTTAGGAGGTCAAGAGGGATTAGTAGGTTCGGGGAAGCAGGTGTTCCCCTGGCTCAGGCAACAAAGGGGTAAAAGATTCTGCAAAATCGGCAAAAAAGCCATCATGAATAATAGATTTTTATAAGAGTGCACTGTGATGCAGAAATCAGCACTGAATGAACCCAACAATAGCCAAAAGCATATAAAAGCCTTAAAGGTGACCAACCAGAATGTGGAAATACAACAAACGATAAGTATGATAAGAAATGCTGAATTTTTATAATCGTGTCTATCACAGGGAGAGGTGCACTGCGGTCTGTTCACCTGAATACTAAATGTGGATTTTCTTTCAATTCTACTGTCATTTTGAGCTCAACAACACAACTGTCATTGTATAGTTGAATTTTTTTTTTTTTTTTTATTCACAGATTTGCAAAACATGCAGAAGTACTGAAAATAACAAGTTAGGTAGTTTCTGTTTGGGAAGGATGTCCACATAAAGCTCAACTGTGTACAGTGACTTATTCTATATGCAAAGCTTCATCATAGAGGAATGCTTTACATCCATCAGATAACAAGGGAAGGTTTCTTTCTTCTTTAATTCAAGTGTGTTACATGGTTTTATAACATCATAACTAATTTCAAAGACAATCATGGTCCATAAAACATTTATATTTAGAATCTTAAGTACAGCAACTCTGGATCGATTTTTCTTCTCATTTGGCCCTTTCATAACCAAACATTTATCTCATGTCTGCTTTGGTGGGTCTTAATTATATTAATTATGTTTAGTGCGCTTATCTTTGTTGCTTTCTGTCTTCACCAACATTTTACCATCTGTGTGGGATTTAATGTTCCACCAAAAATGCCTTTTAATCACTTGGGGAAGATCTTTTGGTTTTTGTAAAAGTTCCTTCACTGCAAAAAAACTCAAATCTTACCAAGGATATTTTTCTTATTTTCTAGTCAAAATATCTCATCACACTCAAAATACAACAAAATTACCGAAAGAGAAACATTTCAGTGAGATATAAGAACTTGTTTTGAGGCAATGCATCTTAGTTCAAAGGCCTCTTTTAAAAAAAAAAAAAAAAAAAATTTTCTTTAAATTTTTTTTTTAATAAGAAAAAAAAATTCTTCCACTGAAAAAAGAACATTTTACTTGCTCAGATTTCTTGAAATAAGGAGGGTTTCCCCTTAAAAAAGTTTACTTACACATGCTGACTTGCTAGCATTGCGTTCCCCCCAGTCGGCTGTGCTTCCTCATCACAGAAACAATACGAAGAAAAGAGCGCTCAATCTGATGTGGTGTTTCCGGGGGCAGGGGGGGCACCGGGAGTTTGGGCCCCATGAAAGACATTCATTTTGGGCCCTCCTCCCTCAAAAATTTAAAAAAAAATTAAAAATTTTATAAAAAGAGTATTATTTACAGTTTCAATGTATTTTTTATAGGGCTGTCAAAAAATTTATCCTGATTAATAGCCTTGATCACTTCTACATCACACTTAGCAAATAGCGTATTCCACGTGGGGATTCTATCTGAATTAACCTCCTTTTCTCCCTAAGTCCTATTGTTTGTCCATTGGAAGGCAGGTAACCCTCCACTACACACTAGAAGTAAAGACGGTATGACTGTAGCTTCGGAGTTGAGCTTTTTTTTTTTTTTTTTTTTTTTTTTTTTAAGCTTAATTAACTAACTGTTTGTTAGCATGGCGGAACAAGACTTGTTTGTCAGGCTCTATTTCCTGTCTGTGGCGAAATTTTTTTTATTTTTTTTTTTTTTTTTTTTTTTTTTTTTTTTTTTTTTTATTTTTTTTTTTGAAATGAGAAATTCCCCAGACTCTTAATGATCAATTTCCCATGTTCTTCCTCAGGGGGGGTGAAGAGCGGAGGCTGCTGGCGGAGCTTCTGTTTACATACACTGACGGGAGGCAGCCAATCAGACGGAAATTCATGAGAAAATATAACACACCGATATTTTGTGAAAAATATTTTTTTTCTTTTCCTGTTTTAAAATAAAATTTTCCCCTCTCTGATTTTTTTCTTTTTTTTTTTTTTTTTATTTATAAAAACACAATAATCTCTTTAAAAAATTGAAGAGTTCTGTTTTATTTTTTTTTGAAAGAAAAAAAGGACCCGGAAAAGCACTGCCGTTGAAGACCACAAGCCTCATCTTCTAGTATACAAATACACCTAGGAGGATACAAAGTTGTAATATCCAGAGCTAGGTTTTTTTACTTAACAGGAACTTTTTTTTTTCTCTTTTTTTTTTTTTTTTTTTTCGTTTTTTTTTTTTTATTTTCTTTATTTTACTCTAAACGATGCAGAATGCATTCAATGATAATGGCGAACACAGAAACTCTGAAAAGCAAAAACGAATGCCCTAAGGCAATTCCGAAAGACAAACCATTTCTTGCACTTTCACGGGGGTGGATTGGTCAATATATTCATGTTTGTTTTGCTTTATTAATGAAATAACCACTGAAGTACAGAAGGTACTTTAAGAGTTCCCCTATTGATTTTCTTATTTTATTTAAATGCTTACTACAAGCAAATTATTTAAATAAAATAAAAAAAAAAAAAAAAAAAAAATAAAAATAATAATATTAATTTATTTTTTCTTATTTTAATTTTTTTTTTTTCGTTTTTTTTTTTTATTTTTAATATTTTTATAAAAATTTTAACAATATAATTAAAATTATTTTTTTTTTAAATTTTATTTTCTTAAATTTAATTACCTTACCATATCTCCCCATTTCTTTTTTGTTTTTTTTTTTTTTTTTTTTTTTTTTTTTTTTTTTTATTTTGGTTATTTTTTTTTTATAATATTAATTTTTTGTTTTTTTTTTTTTTATTTTAAAAAAGAAACAAACAACCAAATAAATTTTTTATATTACCACAATATATTATTCTTTTTTTAATGAAAACATCCCCCTCCCTAAAAATCCTCTTTCCCTCTTTTTTAGACCCCCCCCTCATTTCGCCCTTCGAAGAGAAACAAACTTTTCCCCCATTACATCTCTACTGTCAGGGACAAAAAGGAAATGATGGAGATGAACATGAGGCTTCTCAAAATGTGTTGAAAAATTTAAAATGAGATGAAAATGAGGTAAAAGACTGATGAGAGGCAGAAGAAAGGAAAGAGATGATCAGTTGAAGAGTCGACAAACACCAGCTAAAATGGAACCAGCACATATGAAAAGGTGAGAGAAGACAGAAGGTAGAGTTGTCTGGAGGTACAACTTTCCAACTGTAGATAGACAATCACTTGATAAGTAAATTTGTCTGGCAACAAGAGTCATCATCCAGTATTTTAACCAACATTAACGCTATCCAGTATCAGCTGGGTTCATCCAGAGACACAATGTGAGAGTGGAGCATAAGCTCTCTACACTTTGCAACACTTCATCACATTAATTGGTCCAAACTAATGGAAAAAGAACTGAGCTCGTCAACAAAATTTGTTAGATAAAAACAATCAGGCAAATAAATGAGCTGGGAAGATTTATAGCTGAGGCCAATAGCGTCTGCCTTCTGTTATTAATTACATAATGACCAATAAGAGATCAATTTTTTCAAATTGAAATTTACCACAAAATGATTTTAGTAAGTTTCAACGCTGACTGATTAAATCCTTTATGTCCAATTACCGTTTTCTTCTTGAAGACTCTTAATACCACTTGAACAGAATTTCCATCAGTTAACTTCTGATGGACTAATGTCTAATCACACAAGTGAAGGAATAACAGCAAAAACGACAGTCTATGTGTAATACCTGAAACAAATTAGTCCACTTTTCACACTGGTGATAGCCACTGTTCATGCTAACTTATAAAGCAATCCTTATTCTGTCCCCCTTTTCCCTTGTTGACAATTATATCTACTTTCAATACTTCTACTGTTAATATATTCTATTGACAGTTCCCCAAACCCATATCTTATTTGCTTGGATTGAATGGATAAACGATGTGAAGGACAGGGAGTAATGCAGGAGGTAGGGATGGGAAGTTACACCCTTAAAAACAGATTGTTTGAATTTGACCAGTCTGGTTGGTAGTTATGTGTCCAACTGATCTTTTGGTTGTTTTAAAAGCAAACAAAACTTTTAGGAGTTTTCTAAGTGCAGGGGTTAAAGTGGGCCGGAGCTCAGCGGAGCCACCTTGGGTCTGAGCTCCGGCACCTCGAGGTGGGGCTCCGGCTCAGCTTCACCACCTTAGTCAAATAAAAAAAAAAAATCATTCAAATCAGTCTGGCAGTAGCATCACGCATCATTTTCACATGCACAGTCTGCATGGCTCTCTCATAATCGCCAAGATGCTCAACAGTCAGAGCGCAAAATCCTCCTCATCATTCCGCTGGTCCCGCCTCCTCTCTACTGACTAGTTACGCACGCCACATTGCTGAGGCGCTGATTTCTTGGCTGGGTTGGGTCAAGCAGACAATATCGAGCAGCCACGTGGAATTGATGAAAAAGTCCCTGTAATACTGGCTACATTGTTATTGTTAGCGCCATGTCAAATTTCTTAATTGAAGCAGCGTCGCCTTCTCCAGTGGCGCAGCGATGATTAGAGCCTACTGGACTTTTAAAGCCAGAGTTGGTAATCCTGTTCAGAAACATTTTTGTTACACTGGGTGAAATGGTCCTTCCATCCTGACAGTATCAATACAACATGTATTCATAAAAAGGACGGAAAAAAGTCAGACCTCTGTGAGAACTGCAGGTCTGTAAATTTCTGAATAACCTATCAATCTGAACAACCCCTGCCATTCGCGCCAAAAGGCAAGAACTGGTAATTCGCAACGGATAGAAAGAACCAATCAATGCCTTTTAGGGGCCGAATTACACCTAATTAAAAGTCTGAGACGCTCTGGAGAGAGTTGATGGGCCAGAGATCACCACTGGGTTCAGTGTGAGTCGGCCATAACACTTTGAATAAATCATAAACTTCATAAATAAATGAGGAGATAAAGTGTTTTTTAAAGGTGACTTCGGTGCGAGTAGTTTAGTTGATACAATGTGTTAATTTCACAGATTAATCTCCCTTGATTACAACATATATTTGGCAGACCTTACATTATTATTTATTATTTAATTGGTTTTACAATAATCTGGAACCCCCCTGAAATTATGGGATCTCAGGGTCCCAGTTTGGGTAAAGCTGTGCAGGCTGTCATCAAGTATTGATATCAGAAAAGTGTCAGATCTGTTATGCAGGTGATGCTCACTGATGGATGCTGATTGTTAAGAGAACATTCAGCCTTGTCTGCATCACTGTGACATAAGCCGTCTTCAAATCTGGCCTTGGAAGGACGTAGCCCTCAAATCTGGATACAGCCAACATTGAGGAAGTGTTGCATCGTTGTGTCTCCCTGCCATATTTGAGAAAAATATGTACCCTATCAATCAAATATGTTTGGGATTCTTATCAGGACATTAAAAACAAAGTTATCACTCATGCCATTTAAAAAAAACTGAATTTGGCATCATCTCATTGACAGAAGCGGATTTTAGCATGTACAGATGCGGGCATGAAAAAGTTCCACCTTTTTCTGCCAGAAGTTGTGCAGTAATAGTGCACCATTTCAGCACTATCACTGGCTGAACGATTTGTCCTGTGAATACGTCATCACGCACGGTGTCCAAACTTGGCGTGTGGAAACGTCCTTGTTCCGGGCGTTCATGTATGCTCTGAAATCGTTTCCCCTGGGCACACTGGCGTTTCTTTGTGCGATAGAATTAGCAGACAAGTCGCTGGTAAGTGGCTGGTAGTCGGTTTGATACAGTGGTGAACCGAATCCATTAAAAACACTTATTTATCCTTATTTATGAAGTTTCTAAAATCTGACAGTTTTCCAGCCTTACATTCAGAGGACAGCTACAGGATGACCATCTGATATACAGTATTAAGTACTCAGTTGCCATGAGGTTAGCAAACACCAGCAAATCTTATCTTCTGACTCATCCTCAAGTCCGACGTGCCTCCTCTTTGAATGTTCGAGCATTGCAGATGAACTTTCATGTTACATAAGTTGGGCTTTGCAAATCTTATAAGTATTTACAGGCATTTTATTTTGTAAGTTTAATATGAAGTGGTCCCAGACTTAATTTTTTTTTTTTTTTTTTTTTTTTTTTTTTTTTTGCCCTCTTTTTTTTTTTTCCCCCCCCCCCCCCCTTTCTTTTTTTCCTTTTTTACTTTTCCTTTTTTGGTTCTCCTCCTTAAAACCTCTTCTTTTCTTTAAACCCAGGGACCTCAATTTTAAAAAAAGGGACCCCCCTTTTTAAGGAATTAACGGTTTTCTGAAGGAGGCCTGACGTCTTTGGTTGTCGTATGTTGTGATTCCCTGGTCCACCATCACATTTTTGCCTGGCGCTATACTCTATTGCGCAGGCACAACTCTGAGCAGATAGGAAAGAAGAGGTGATGTCTCTCTCTATTTTTTTCTTCTTCCCCCTTTTATATTTTGCCAACAATAGTTGACAACTAAGTAAGTTGTCAAATATTTTCATTGTTGACTTTTTTATGTCAACTAATTGAGGCAGCCCAGATCTCAAGAAAATCTGTGTATTATATGCCAGGAAATGTCAAGCTGTCCAAACAACATACTCTATATTTTTATTCTTGTTCCATTTTTTCTTCTTTTTTTTGCCAGTGCATCAAAACATGATTCAGAGTTGTAATTAACAGCCTTAAAACACATCAAAGGTCAGTTCAATTCCATCTGTTTATAGTATTTATTTTTCCGTCTTTATACTAAGGCAATTGTGTCCTCAACAAGTCTTATGTCCAGCATGACCTGAAAACGCATGTAGTGACAACAACGATTTGATCAGTTAAAAATAATACAGATTTAGACAGCAGCAAATTCTTGGCCCTACATGTAGGCTATAACTGAGATGCAGTATAGGTGCCAAATGCATCAGGTCCAAATGTGTCAGCTGTCTGGGGACAGTGTGTCCTAAGTTTGCACTGAAGGATTTAGAAGTACTTTGAGACCAGCTGCTTTGATGTGCTGTTGTCAGAAATGGTTCAGTTCGGCTCCGGTTCTGTCTGCGTCTCTGTTTTATATAAAGCATTCCCTGTATTGAACTAGATTTTGCATTTGAATCCAATTTTTGTAGTTCACTACAGCTCCCTGGTGGTCCACCCCCTGGGGGGTGTTTTCACCTTTGTTTTTTGACAGATTGAACATCCAGACTGTGTGGGTATGCCCTGACTGTGTTTGACTTTGCTTGCCCTTAAATTTCTCTTACATCTGCTTAAATTTATTCACCCTTTGCCCACGCTCTTTACCAACTTTCATGAAACTCAGTTTGGTAGATATTTTGATAATCTTTCTTACAAACAATCCAAAGCAATGTAATTTCTCAGTTAACTCATTGACTGCCAGACCTTTTCTGAGCAGAGCGCTCCATATTGCCAGGATTTTTAAGCATTTTAACTGATTTTGGGAGATCCACAGAATATTGTGTATTATGCCAATACAAACACTGAATGTACCAAAGGAAAGCTTAGACTCTCTTCTTTTATCAGAAAAAAAACATTTGTTTCTAGCTTTTTCCATTCTTTAGTAATCTGCAGTAAAACATGGGTTTGTTGCAGCGAAAATGCCTGTTTCTGACCAAAAAGCTGAGAAAACTACCTTTGAATGCTGAGGTCCGCTTCAAGTGAAAAAAAGTGTCTTTGATGCCAATATTTTTTTACTTTAGTAACACCTTCATCATCTGAACAGCTGTTTACTTCTATGAAACAACAAATATAACACTGAAAAGAGTTTTGGAGGCAAAATAATTTACTAGCTGAATAAGCCACAACAAGTTTGTTTCACAGCATAACATTTGGCAGAAACATAGAGCAGAAACGTCTCCTCTACTCCTCTACTCCTCCTTCTCTCCCTCCTCCCGCTGCTGCAGCTTAGGTGCACACCTCGTCCACAGAGGTGCGCCTCCCCCCCGCATGCACACCCTCTCACTCCCCTTCACACACTGAGCTGCCTGGACCACATAAAAGTTATCCCGTAACACTTTCATCAGTTTCCAGGTTGATGTTCAATAAGAGCCAGAAAATATATGATTTATATATTTTATTCATATAAATATATGTTCAGTCCATTGTTTACGTTCTGTGTCCGTCTCCTCTGGTGCAGAAATAAGCACGTCAGTGTCGGTCTCACAGAAGAGGATGGATGGATGCGACATGCCCGTACAGACTGCGGTTGCTTTGATGCAGATCGGATATGTATCCGATTCAATACCACATTTAAAAGTAGCCTGAATCTGATCCAAAAATGTCTGATTCAATGCGACTTGCGCCGTTCACATGGTCAGAAGCAGATTGGATATGGGTCACATTTGAGCGAAAAGATCAAATTCAGGTCGCATTTACCTGCAGTGTGAACGTAGCCAGTATGTCTGCTATCGCCCTATTCTGACGGGATTTGTATCCCCGAGGGATCACATGTAATTTGTAATAATTACAGAGATTGTCTGTGATGTTAATCCTGTGCGAATCGGCAACGTTGGTGAATTGTGATGTAATGATTCCCCCCCAAAATAATTCCCCTCCATAATTTGCTGAACTCTGAGGTCCTGTGATAATACTAATCCAATGTGAATATGCATCTCTGTGATATTGACAGAAATGAACAGGGTCTGACAAGTGATCTGTTGGTATTTGTGTCCTGGATGCATTTTTTTCCCCCTTTTTGGCAAAGAATGGAGGCTGCAAAATAGGTTTTCCTTCTCAATTATGAAGTTTGTGATCATTTATGCGTCAAGTTCGCTGTAGGACGGAGAGATACAGAAATTCATTCCTGCCAGCAACCATCACCCTAAAGAACAAGACTGACTGACTTTTTTGTTTTTTGTCTTTTACAATACTGAATTTCCCTTCGGGGATGAATAAAGTATTTTTCATTTCATTCATTTTCATTTCATTTACAAAGCATTAACTTTGGAATGGAGTGGTCGGGAGATTTTCACCAGTCACATATAGGCCTTTATGAAAAATCTGTAAATGCTGTTTTTCTGGTAAGATACGTTTATTTTTGACAACAGCATGAGCCAACTTCTTGATGCATCGGTAAGGACTGTCCACAAGTTATTTATGTTGTTTCCACGCATTTGCAGTCCGTATGTGTACAGACTTTAGCTCTGAATTATCATCCGCTGTTGATGAAAGCGCAGCTAGTGTGAGCAGATATTACGCAATAGATAGCATGTTGACATAATATTCACTTTATGTCTGTGAACTTTGGTTAATTCTCAAATTTTAGCTATCCAATGCAAATGCGCCACAGAAAAAAAAACACATATGAGGGTAATTTATTTATTCCATGTGGTCCTTAGGTAAAATATCATCCTGTCAGAATAGAGCTTATGGCAGCAGCTTTTCCAGGTGACAATGGCAAAGCAGAAATGTACATGGAAACATGCTCGAGCAGACATTCTCCAGATCAGTCTTGTGCGTGCGCTTGAGTGCGTTTGTGTGGGCTGCTTGTTGATGAGCCAGAACGTGACTGCAGCTGTAAATGAAACTCTGTAAGTGAGCCACTATAATTTGTCTGTGGGGTTTTTTAAGTTTCTTCTCCCCCGTTTCCTGCTCTAAATCTGTGCCCGTTGCGTGGCTGCCTGCTTTCTTGAAGTCCATTTCAACACAGCAGCGCCTCATATTCATCACTGCTGTTATTTCTGATGCCGTTGCCAAGGGGAGCTTTTGTTATTCCCTTAATCTCCTCTATATGAGCTGTTAATCTGGTGCAGACTTGAGGCAGGAAATTCCCACCCTTTGCTCCCTTTTAGAGTGTCTGTGTTTCTGATTTGCATAGTGAAGATGTAAACTGTCTGAATAAACAACCACTGCACTGTTTACACAGCTACTATTGGCTGAACTGCATCTTGGATAGTTGTAATGCACGTTATGTTGACTAAATTTGACCAATTGCCAGAAAGACATAGCCCTTTTTTGTCATAGTTCTTGCGACACTGTAGCTTCAGTTGTACATTACTTAAATTAGATCATTTAATTTAAAATAAAGCACATACAGAAGCTACTGGTAATGCACTAGTCTCCATTGTTTTTTGTGTTGTTTCATCTCAGCTTGCTGTTGGGAATACAAATCAAGCTCTCACAGGTAGATGGCTCATGACCTGATATCTCATACTCCTGGAGCATTTTCCACAGGACACCTCATGGGACATGGTCTTCCTCAACTCTATATACCTGGAGTGTGGTTGAGTGTTTTCTCATACATCCTCAAGTATCTACTATCAGCTTATTTTTACCGCCAAGTGAAGCAGCGAGAACAAGAATGAGGCGTCCGATTCTGAGGCTATAAACCACAGCTGGAGAAAGGACAGACTGCCCACTGTAGCTTGGGGATTAATTTCTGTCTCAATTGGAGTTTAAATATCTTGGGATCTGGCTGAAGCATCGGAGTGGGATGGGGATGGAGATTGAAAGGGTGACTTATGTTAGCCAGTCAGTTTAGGTGAAGAGAGAGCCTGAAAGAGAAAAACACTCATTTATCAGTCAATCAACGTTCCAGCCCTCATGGCCACAATCTATGAGTAGAGACTGAAAAAATTAGATAGCCAATGCGAGCAGCTGAAATGAGATTCCTCCAAAAGGGTGTCTGGGCACATCCTGGGGGAGGTTCAGCCATCTGTGGGTGGCTCAGAGTACAGTCGCTACCTTCTGTTTATTCAGTGGAGGCAGCTGAGTTGATTTGGGCATCTACTCATGATGCCCTCTAGATGTCTCCAAGAAGAGGTGTTTATGGACACCCTTTTGCTGGGAGGAGGCCTCTGCGGACCCAGGACCAATAAGGATTTTCTCTTCTCTGGCCAGGGAGGGCCTCAGTGTCTTTTCAGAAGAAGTGGAAGAGGTGGCTGGGGAATGGGAGGTCTGGGGGTCTTTGACTGTTGCTTCATGACCCAGTCCTGGACAGTAGAGGTAGATGGATGGATGGATGGATGAATAGATGAATATTGGTTCCTGCCACTGAATGATCTCAGTTTATTTGGACTCCTTGGCCCTGATTTACGAAAGGTTTGCTAAAATGAGCACTATCTTCATTGCACATAATTGTCCGGAGCTGATTTAGAAACAAGGCAAAAGGAGGTTTGCACCCATTAACAGGCAAAATGGCCCCGCTATCCACTTTGCATGTCTGCTGTGGATGAATTTGCTCTCTGGGTGTTTCTGCCTGAATACACAAAATACTGGGAGGAGACTATGCAAACAACTCAGCTTAACACACGCAATGTGATTTATCAACTGTGCAACGGAAAGCAGGCGCAAATATTGCGTGTATTTTAGCACGTCTGACAAGCAGGTATTAACTGGCAGCTTTATGCACAAATGGCTAAAAGAGTGCTGCTGCAGGACTGCAGACATGCAGCACTGGGTCAAAATTATGCAGGTCCAGCACCTGGCATTGTGCCAAAGAGCGCACACTCCGTGCGTAATGTCAGACCATCTTCAACAGCATCTCCTTGTCCATGTCCTGGTAAACTGGCCTTTTCTTATGACCCACAGGGAAACATTGTATTTTAATGCATTGTTTTTATTTTATAGTTATTATGATTATCTTGTATTCTATCTTTTATTTGTTTTATATCTCTGGAACTAATGCCTCTCTATCAGGTCAAATTTCATTTTGTTTTTACCACATGCTCTTCTGAACTTTCCATGGAAAAGCAATAGCACACGCTAAATGCTCATTTAAATACTGCTGTTTGTGCCTGTTACTGATTACGTGTGTAATCTTTGTAGATCACCCGCAAACGCTGAAGAAAGCGCACGCTATTTGTCAGTGCTGCAAACAAATTAGCGCTCGTTATTTAAAATCTTTGTTAACCAGGCCTTTGACTTTTATTATAATTTCTATCATAATTTTCCCATCTGGGAAATTATTGTTTTGCTATCATCCTAAAAACCAAGTAGAATATAGCTTGAAAGTCAGGGCTCTGCCTGGGTTCTTTCCTTTTTAGCTCTTTATTTCAGTCATTCATCATTTATTATGTTTATGGTGACCTTCCTATGTTGTTATGTGATTTAGTCGTCTATTATTCATGAGCCTAATGTTTTGGTATGCCCAAAGGTGTTATTATTGTTCATGTTTGTTTTATGGCTTTCATAAAGTTAAATATTCTTAAGCCTGAGCTCCACGGATTTGGAGACTTAAGCATGACAGCAGCAGAGCAGGGCCATTGTGGGAGAGCTACGACAGTAATGTAGTCAGCAAAATGAGAAACAGCTTAATAAAAATAGAGCAAAGCGAAGGTGGAGAGAGTGAAAAGGAAACTTGGCAGGTGTAGCCCGTATGCATCTGTAACCAGAGGGTATTGCAGTAATATTGATTGCTCTGTTGCAATATAAATCAACCACACTGCTAATTTACTAATGACACCTTTACCACTAGAAAACAGTATGAAAAGAGTACTTTACTGCTCTGCTAAAACTCTCTGAAGAACCCTTCAGAAGTCAAAAATTATGAGTTGGTTAGATACAGAGATGCTGGACCACAGGTTTTTGGTAGCATTTTCACTTACATCCTCTAATATTCTTTAATGATCTGCAACGGAAACTTAGATTCTCAGTGCTGAATATTTGGATTGAAAGTATATGAGATGTTTGTCAAAACTCCCACTCTGAGGTGGAAGCTTAAAGCCTTGCGGAAAAATGTAAAGCAGTTACAGCGAATGTAAATAGATACCTAAACGCTTCCTCAGACGTTGGGTAACTGCATCAACAAGGGTTAAAGAAAAAGAAAGAAAACAATTTTCAGCACATCTTGAAACTCCACTGAACAGAAGACTAAACAGGCAACAAAAATATCCGACTTGGCTGATTCCAGAGTTATTCTTTCAGTGTTTCATTTAAATCTGATGGTGGGAACATAGTTGTTTGTACAGCGCCATATTATTTATGCACTTCACTGCCTCGTCAAACAATATTTTCTAATCATTTCTGAAACTTTCACAAGATGAAATCCCCAAATTATTTGCTTTTTAAGTAGAGAAATCTTTCACTGTCCAACGTTTTATCTCAAGCTACAGTTTAATGTTAGCAACTCAGTCCCCTGCTTCACATGCTGTTAGAGAAAACAAATACTCCGCCATGTTTATCATTGGTAGGTTTTTCTTTTCTTTTGCTATTTTTTTAAAGTTCTTCATTGCTCTTTTTGTGTGGAGTGATGAGGTGGACGTGACAATTGGGATTATTGTATTTGATTTTATTCTATTTTATTTACTATTTTGTTTTTACCGTTGTGTTATTTATGTGTATGACTGAATTTTATCTGAACTGTTTTATGTACAGCACTTTGGTGGACTCATGCCTTGTGTGAACTCCTTTATGAATAAAGTTGACTTTGTTTGCCTATTTATATATTTATTTCCTCATCTTATTTTTCATTTAATTGTTTATTTTTGAGGGCATTAGTGTATTCTTTTAGTACAGACTTCCTGTACAGCTGTAGTACTGCAATGTTGACCACTAAGGATGATGATGAAGAGGCTTGAACACTAAGACGAAGGCTATGTAGGTTGGTGAAATTACAGTAAAAGCTGATACAAAATTATATGGTTGGGGCATCATTTCTTCAAAATAAGAGGAAATTGTTGCATTAAAATGAAGGGTGTTTTAGTGTCATTGGGTCTTTCACTTTTCACCTCGGGTATCAAACCATTCACTGGTGAACATCTGCATTTTGCTGCAATCTCAGAATGATCTATCTACAAGCTTGGTGCAAAACGGCTGATGTGGCCATAATTTTAACACAATAAGAAGTAAAAACCAAAGACAAAGACCAAACAAAACAAACAAACAAATAACAACAACAAAATAGATTTGTCTTAATTCAACATAAATCCAGAGAGTAAGGGGAATGCCACTCACTCGTGCACATCTGTCAAGATCGGTTGACATAAGCCATCACTGGTGACAAACGCAACATTTTCACACAACTTACACAGCTGCATTTTAGTGGTGCACACCAACCACATTTTAAGTATATCCACCCCATTAGCAAATTTTACATGCTCAGCATGACAATTTTGTGAAAAGTGGATCTCCACTCTTCCCATTTTGCTCTGCATCATTTCCTCCAACGCACCATTCAAGCCTGGGGACATTACAGTACACACTGCTACCTGGTGGTTAAAGTGCAAACATGGCATTTTCCATCAGGCTACATATGTATGCTGTCCAAACAGGACACACACATGTTTGAAATGCATCTATTTATGCCTAGTTGGGTCCAGAATTCCATCATTTGATCAAAGCATAAATGTATAAATGTATTTTCACAGCTTATTTATTCAGCCTTCAGTGGGGATTTTCTTTAGGATAAAAAGATTCATTTCTATTCAACAGTGCCTCAGTATATTTGAGAGAAAACTAAATGGCTTGTTTTTTCTTTTAATAAGTTGAATTACATCAATAGTAATCATGGATTTCAAATAGGTAGAAGAAGGTGTAGATCAGTGATTCTCAACTGGTGGGTCTTTACACAAACGTGGGTCATGGACCCCTTTTCAGTGGGTTGCAGGCCTTTAACTGGGCAAAATGTTGACAGGGTCCAGAAACATCCCCAGTTTTCTCATAGATTCATCCAGACTGTGGTCTATGATGCCAGTGGTACACCTCAGGCTGGAGTAAGCACAACCTCATTTTCTCAAGGGACAGTGTATTTTATTATGAGGTAATTAAAAGAACATTTAGTTTTGTATACTGGAATCTTTTTGAATTTGTGAGTTTGTGGTTAAAATTTGCTATGTCAGTTGTCATAGATTCAGCAAGTATCCTCAGCTAATTTAAAGGTTGGATATTGAATAGGGACAAAACAGCGACATCATGTGTCTCTAGGTTGTAGTTGCAACAGCAGAAAAACAACTCCAGTCGTTGGGATGCCAGGCTCCCTGCTGATACGGCAGTGACCAGCAGCTGCACCATGTTCACAAGTAATGCAGAGGAGTTTATAACTGACAGCTAACGTTAGCCACGTTAGCAAGCAAATTAGCTTACTGATCCAGGAGGAAAGTCGCCATTTCCGCACTTTGATGTCATGGAAAATGTTTATGTGGGTCCATCTAGTGTAGCTTCACCTAAATTTACTCCAATTTTTGCTCTTCTCAGGTCACTCCTCTTTAGAGACGGATAACAATATCCCTGGCGCTCTGAAGCAGCTGCTTGACTTGCCTAACGGTGCCGAACATACTGTTTCCACATACGCCTCGTTTTCACCCACCTGTCCGGGTCAGGTCGGGTGGGTTTTGGTACGGATATGTTTATTTTATGTTGCGTCCCCACAGCAAACTGTACTCTTACCCTGGAGGCGGAGTATTAAAGCGGAAGTTAGTTTTTTTTCAATCTGAACCTATTTTCTAGCATGAAAAATGTTCATTTACTCACCCAGACAGTTTTGGTGCAACTTGAACTCCTTCGGGAGATATTTAGATCCACTCTTTTATTTATTTTTTTATTTTTATTTTTTATTTTTATATTTAGATCCACTCTAGATCAGCGTATGTCCAATATAATGAAAGTGATGGGAAAACCGTATGCAGCCTCTAAATAAGACATTATCTGTCACAAACTCCTTCATTTCAACAATGTTTTGTTACGAAACAGTAGTCGGACCCCCTGTGAGCTCGAAGCGTCTTTTTTGTGGTGATTCGTGCTTATTTACAGACATTTTTACTGCGGCAGCTTTGATGATGTCACTATTTTGCGACACCATAAAAAGTAAATGTCTGAAGCACTTTGTAGCAGATAATGCCTTATTTAGAGGCTGCGCGGTTGCCCCATCACTTACATTATATTGGACATACGCTGATCTCGAGTGGATTTAAATATCTCCCAAAGGAATTCAAGTTGCACCAAAACTGTCTGGGTAAGTAAATGAACAATTTTCATGCTAAAAAATAGTTCCAGATTGAAAAAAAACTAATTTCCCCTTTAACCGGATAGCACTGCTACGTGATTGCGTGACATCATCTCAGTGCAATGCTTTTTAACCAAAGCACCACACCACACGTGACAGAAACAAAGGGGTCATCCCTGCTTTGTTTTTATGTTGGGTCGCACAGGAAATGACATATTTTTTCAAACAATCAACGGATTGCAGTGTGTTAAGCTCCACCTCTTTGGTCCAGATCGGTTAGATCAGTACCCCTACGGAAGAATACCAAAAAAGTAAGATGGGTTGGGTCGGATATAAGGGTACCTGTCCCAGTTTTTATCTGTGGAGACACAAACACACGTGTACCGACCTGGCCTGACCCGACCCAGACCCGCTGGTAGAAACAGGACTATACTGTAGAGGCCGTATTCGGCAACCTGCAATGTCGGCCTGTATTGGCTGGTAGATGAAAACGTAACGCCATTTTCAAACCTGTTAAAATTGATTTTGTATTTATTTTCAGGCTAAATATAATTGTTAAAGCAAATCTGTACTTTCATTCTGAACCCCTCCAAATGCCTCATGGAGGGTTTTTTTTTTTTAAATATAGCTTTTAATAAAAATGTTCTATACTCAACATTTTATTATATTTACCATTAAAAGACAGATTAAGAGGAAGCTTTTAATTACATCTCAGTTGTACATTTTTACATCATGACTTTTGCAGGAAAACACCAACTGCATCTTTAAAAAATGGCTGTTACAGAAATATTTTGTTTAAAGTTTAATTAAGTGACTGGATAGTTTTATTATACCACGTTTGTTGTCACTGAGTGGATACTCAGCTTAAGCTTTATAAGTCTTAGGTTTTTTTTTTTTTTTCTCTTTTTTTTTATTTCATTCAATAAAAGCAAAACAGGCATTAAAACATACACAATAAACTCAGTACAGCTTGAATGAAAAGGAGAAGAGAGAAGTGCTTCTGGGAAGTACTTCTCGGTTGAACCTTTTATTTCAGGTTTGTGCATGTAAGCACTATTAATTCTGTACAATCTAAGCTTTAAACAGAACAATCTTTTTATTAAATAGACGTAAAAGTTGAAAGTTTTCCTGGGTTTGGGTCACACCTTGTCATTCAAGGGGTGGTTGGTCTTGAACACACACCAGTTGAGAACATCTGGATGTGACTTGTAGTAGTTCCAAAAGGCCACTTGTAAATGAACCTTTGTTCTTTAAAGAATCCGCAGATGTACTGTAGCAATATCAGCATGTTGGGTCTTTAATAAACAAATGGCACAGAAAGCTGCATTTTCCCCTCCAATAGGACTCTTGTTCTTTTGGAGAAACTCATATTTTTGGTAATATTCCTCTGCTGCTGTGTATTTTCTTCACAAACATATTCAGCAGAGTTGCAGTGATGCCCCTCTGAGCAATAGCTTAGTGTTCAATACCACCCATAATCCCATAAATGGTAAAGAAGAAAAAAGTGTCTAATCCTTGTCGCAGTAAGGCCTTTATTTGGCTGTTTAAACTTGGTGTTTGCTTACAAAGAAACCTCAGCTGTGACACGCCTAACTGGATTAAACTGCACAGCTTGTGCAGCGCAGCATAACACTGCTGTGAGGTAATAGAGATGTTACATACAAAACTCTACATACTGTAGGTCAGGATGTTTGTGGATGTGCTGGAACAATAAAGTGGATAGAGATGTTAAATAGAGAAGCTCCCCCCAGTCGTATCACTGTGTATGTGAATGAGTGTGTGTTGCCACTGGTGGCAAATAATGCCTTTTAAACAAGATCAGCTGCAGGGATTCATGAAGTGACAGTATGAGTTGTATCAGTGTGTGAGAGAGAGTGTTTATTGCACATTTTCCACAAATGAAAAATGTTTGCATCTCTGAGTGCATCCATATTGGTGTTTGATTATTCACGAGTTTTCTTACCATAATAAGAAGTGCCATGAATTACGCACATGTGCCTCTACACAAGATGGAGTGTGTGATTGTGTGTTTTCATATATGCATGTGGAACTGCGTTTGACCTCTGAAGTGTTGGCGTTCATTCCATGCACTGGAGTGAGGTTATGTATTAGTGTGGAAGCCTGTGCTCTTGCTTTTTCGGCTGGTCTTTCCAGATAGGTCCTAGAGTAAAGAAACCCTGAAAAAGGTCCATAAAAGTCCACAAAAACTTGGCAATATTCCTCCATACTGCTCGTCCAATGTAATCCAAGTGTCCTGAGTGGGTAGCGTCCATAATTTACTCGAAACAACATCATTTAGTATATTTTTATAGCCTAAACAGTACTGCATTGCACTTTCTATTTGCGCGTTTGTACGAGTTCACAACACTACACACTCAAAAATACAGGCACCAATTTGTACTTAAAAGGGTATAAAGCTTGTCGCTGGGGGGTGATTTCTGTCCCCTTTGGTCCTGGTCCATTTTTGTACCTTATCAAGCTGCATGAGTTAATAAAGTACAATTAAACCAATTAAAAATTATAAATAAAATTCAATAAAATAGAGATTAAGACAACAATCAAAGATGCTAATAATAAATTAATAATTATTATATAAATATTAGGCCAAACACATATATAATTATAAATGTAATCATTGCTATGATTATTATGAAAATAATAATATAATAACTATAATCATACTACTGTATAAAAGGACTGCTATTTATAGTTATAGTACGAGCTACACACATTTTTCAATGCTGCAGGTACCCTTAGGCTTGAAATAGTACAAATTTGTACTTTATATTACTTTGGACCCTTTTTCATAGTATATAGGTACACTTCTGGCCTCATAAAGACCAAAATTGCACTTTTTAGAGAACATTTGTAAAAAAATGTACCTACAGGTACAGAAATGTTCCTGTGTCATACCTCTATTTTTGAGTCTGTACGGAAGCTGCCGGCATTCAGCGCCTGCTCTGCCAATAATGCAAGCATAGAAGATGAAATCAGCTGTTTACATTGTGCTAAGAGTGAACAAGCTGTGGAAAAACCAGGACAAACACAAGAGGGGTCGGCTATTGATTTAAAACGAAGAAAGAAAGAAAATGAGAACGCGCGATCTCGTCCGCTGCGACTTCTGTAACGTTGTGAACTCTCGTGAACGCGCTTTGCGGCAGCTACATGTAGCACTTTTTAAGCTATAAAATTATCCTAAATGATGTCATTTCAAGTGAATTATGGACGCTACCCACTCAGGACACTTGGATTACATTGGACGAGCAGTATGAAGGAATATTGCCAAGTTTTTGTGGACTTTAATGGACGTTTGTGGTTCAGTCACTGGTGAACTCTATTAAGTTGGGGGAAAACAAAAACCTGTCCGATCTCTGGCTGCATTTGAGATATTAAAAAATGCTCCACAGTCTTGCTCAGCATGAGGGTGAGTAGAAAATGAAGGAACATCATTCTGTGGGTGTACTATTCCATTAAAAGCAGAGACTGAGCCGATTTTTGGCCATCTGGTGTTGTTGTGGAGCCTTCTGAAGTCGGGGTCCTGAGTCTGAGTCGTCGAACATCTGCAGCTGTCTCCAACACCGTCTGCGTTCTTTTCAGCCGATTAAACATGTGTAATCGACATCGGCCAGTCATTCAGTCAGTGATGGGCTGACCAATCAGATTGGAGGAGGCTTAATCTTGCTGGCAAATCAGCAAACGAGAAGACCCGAAGTGAAGGTAAACAAACCAGATGAAGAGCAGACATAATGCAAACTCTGGAGGAAAATCAGAAAATTCTTGGGAAATCAAGTGTCAAAGGACTTCCAAGGATTTCTGACCATTGAGGGCAGCTGTGAACACACGCAAGTAACATAGGCATAAATTACAAAATGGGTCCGTTCTGAATCTTAAAAATCATGAACTGTTCATCTGTGAATTGACTTTTAGCTGCAGTTAGGCTTTAGATAAGAGAAGAAACGTGTAGACGTGAAGAAGAGGTTTACTCCTCAGAATATGTTTTTCATGGCCTTTTGTATTCTTTTTATTAGAAACATCCTTTTCAGACCATCTGTACGATTTGTAAAGCATACCTCTAATAAATATACAAACCCCCAAACTTATTATCATAACAGTTACTAATGTAAATGTTTCTTTGTGTTTGACGAATCAGAGATGCAGAGAGCCGCTGCTGTAAAGGCTTTTATCGATGCATTCATGATTTTGTGTGCATGTATTATTGTAGATGTGTCCGTGACTGTTGAAGAAACCTTTTATGTGTTAACATGCATCAGATGCCTGTGGGAAAGATATGCCTCAAGTCTTTCTCTCCTTTTTCTCTTTCATCAGAGCCTTCTCTTTTTTTCTGAGCGTTCTGTGTCTCTTGAGAAATTTCGGAGGAAATCTTTTCATATCCCATAAAAACACAAAAATTCCAGTCACCACACACCACCATACTCTAGTTAATTACATATAGCTCCCTTTTAAGTTTCCAGAGTTCACAAGAGAGGACCAGGAGCAAAAAGAGAGGAAGAACGAGTGTGTCAGTGTGAGAAACAGAGTGACATGGCTGCTACAAAAAGGGCTCTCATCCCACTGTAAGACAATCTGGTGTAATAAGCTCCCACATGGAGCTGGGGTGCCTTGCCCACTTTTAATGACCCTGATACATTAAACATCGAACCTTCCAGAAAGCAGCATATTCTTTTTATCAGCTTTCTTTCTCCTACACTCTTATTCGCTCTTTTCATTCCACACTGAACCCCGTAGTTTTTTCTTGGCTCTCCTGTATCAGCATCTTGAATGGAAATGAGGCTCATAGTGAGAGAAAAGGGGCAAAAGAGGCAGGGATGGAGGAGAGGAAGAGGTAGGGGGAGTTGCAGGGCTTCATCTCTTTTCTCCCTTGGAGTTTTAATATTTAATCTTCACATGACATTTCTTGTGTCGTTCGGTTGCTAAATATGACTGAGATCAGCTCTTGAGTCATCACTATTTCATTATTTTGCCACCATCGCTCAGTCCGTGCACTCCTTCCTCTCTTCTCTGATCTCTCTTGCATGCTCCATACTGTCTTTTTCATTGTTCATCACCCTCTGTAGATTTCATTCATTCATTAGATATATAAATATATATATACATGAACCCTTTCTTTAAATCTATATGTTTTTGGTATGCAGTATTGGAGTTTAAAGCTCCTTTGGCGTCTGCCTTAATCTTTACGTCCTGAAACTGTTGGTCGGTGTAAAGTTTCAGACTGATTATCAGGTGAGAAAAAGCCAGCCAACCTCGACTTCAGCTCTCTTTTTCTTTACAGCATGTATTTAATGTACTGTTTTCCTAATGGTGATGTTTAAGTCATCTGAACATGAAATTGCTGCATGTCATTCACTCAGCTGAAAATAATGCTGCCTTCGCCATCGCTGCTCTTCATGCAACCTCAGCGACTGTAGCATCAACCTGTTGGCTCTGAGCTCCCCCCTCAGAGCAGCTGTAACTGTCACCTCTGTGAGTGGACTTGTTGTTTTCAGAACCCAGGTGCCTGCACATCAGCACTGTCAGACTGGTGTTTGACACATCCCTCCATCACATCCACTGTCTTCAGAGGTGGATGTGGTCCTGGCTTCATGCAACAGCATTCTAGTATCCTGTATTCTTTTTTCTGTCATTTAGATGTGTACGCACGAAAATACAATGGCCCTGTCCCAACACCCGCACTAAACCCTACGGTTCTGTATGAAGTGTGCAATTGGTAGAAGTGCACATTAAGGGTTGGAGTGTGCAGGCTGCAAGTGCGGGAAAACGGCAGAATTTGGACAGTGATGGTTCCTCCATCATCCTGAACCACAACGTCATTTTATGCCATTGTTTCCAAACTCAGCTTCATCTCTGCTCGGTGAAGAGACGTCATTTTCAGACCTAAACTGAATAAAGTTAATTTCATCTGTTTTTGTAAAATATATGTTATAAAACCCAAATGTGTTTAATTTATAAATAAATGAATTACTGAACTAATTTATGTAGGTGGTTGTATAATTTAAACTATACAGGGATAAATAACTCTTTTAAATTCTAAACTAAACGTATAATAATGATTGAATTGTCTGCTCTGTGACTGTTATTGTTAGCACAGAATGTCCACAAATGTCCACAGTCCATAAAAAATATGCATGTCAGATAAACAGGTCTCCCTTGCCAAAGGCGCTGTGTCTCCATTTTTAAGACTTACCTGTGTAAATAAAGTTTAAATAAAAACTTCATTATTCAAATGCTTTGATTTTTAATATTCAAGGCATATTTCCAAGTAACGGGGCAAACTTCGGTATTTATTTCAGCATGGTAAAAGATAAATATTTCAGTATTTACATTTGAAAAGGCTTTTTTTTGCCACAAGCAGGAGCTCATCACCAAACATGGCCATTTTCTGCCTTTATGGTTCAAAATGTCACTCGCAACAATGAATTGTGGGCAATATTCTGGTATGCAATATGTTGACTGAAGTAACACAGGGGGTGGGGTGAACGTCCACTCTGGAGAAATGGGACACACTATGCACTTAGACCCTTCAACGGGAACGTGCAAGGGTGGAAGTGCAGGTATCAGGACAGGGCCAACATCTTCAGGGTACTGCTTCGATGCCTTTTTCCTGCCATTTATCACACATTTAATCACTTGCATCCTTTTGTTTCAAGCCATTTAGTAACTATTGTTTCTTTTTCTTAGTTTTATGCATTCAGAGTCAAGACCTTTTTATGAAACGCAGTGCATCTGTTCCATCTTCCAATACATTTTGAAGTTTACCAAGAATTTTTGTGAGATTTTTATGACAAAGTGGAGTAAAAGAGGAACCAGATGCAGGACTATGGCAGCAGGATGAGGAAACAAAACATTCTGACTGGGCAAAACTCGAGCAGGAAATAATGTCTAAAAGAAAAAGGCTGAGTGGCAATCAGTCCTGAAACATGGTGAACTGTGGGCAGGAAATGATTTTAACCTGAAGTGAACAGTAGAAGCAAAAACGACATATTGTACATTCAGGACTATTGAGCGCAACTGAATCCGACTATGGAGTAAAATCTAACTAGTTGGCTTTACTTAAAGGTACAGTCCGGAGTGTTTTCCTGTTTCTGTTTGTAAACACTATTCAAACTGAGAGCCCCTCCCCTCGGGATAATAGTCGCATCGCTCTTCAGCCCCAAGCCTCTCCTTCAAAGCTAGAAAGTGGGAGAAAGCCAAACCAATGTTAACCCATGGTTTTCAAGTGTGCACTATCTAAAGCTCTTTTCATTGCAAAATACTTCCTTTTCTTCACTGCATCCACCATTTTTATCGAGGACTGGAGTGAATCTGGTGTCGGCTCCAGTCGATGTTTCAAAATCAAAAAGGTTTGCTCCAATTGACTTGTTTATCCCAACAGAGCGCTACGGCCTTATCTCTGTCGTTGGCTAGAAACAATACACAAGTCTTTGCCGGAAACATCCCGAGCAGGCCAAAACAAAGGGAAAAACCAAAATACAGTCAGGGGAGGGGGACTTGCAAACAAAACTCATCGCCACACAAGCGTATTGACCAAAGGATGCAGACTGAGCTGGATTTTACTCACACAAGTCTAGCATTTATTTTCAGGGGGAAAACTCTGGACTCTACCTTAAAAAAAAAAAAAAAAAAAAAGAATACACAAACTTGCTGCATTTAAGTATTTAGTAATAGGAGGGATTAAGTGGAATCAACTAGAACGGTTTAAGTTTGCAGATCTTTTTTTGAACTTGATAAATCTGATTAAGCTGTAAGTGAATGAGGTTGTGGAGGAAACATGATGTGATTAGTTTTACATAAACTAAAGAAGTTGCTCCACACAAACTTCCTTTTTTTGTACCAACACGATGATTTCAAGTCCATCTTACTTAAAGTGCTTGATGAACTCAAAATTGTTCTTGCTATGTACAGTAGCAGGGAAACTTGTTTGGTGAGTTTAGCTAAAACTAATGTCCGACGACAGACGTCTGTCACGGTGCAGCAGCTGCTGGATTGTATTAAATACAGGAAAAAACAAACAAGTTGAGAGCAGTCACATGCTCCCTCACCATCCCTAATTTCCCTATACTCGTTTTAATTACTCTGATTCAACTTAAAGGTATAGTCCGAAGTTCCCCCTGTAAAAAATACACGTTAGACTTGAGCAAGTGAAATCCGTCTCAAACCCCGCCTTTGGGCCTCTACTCCCGGACCGTGGTGCGCTTGAACGCAACTCTCTCTCCCCCTGCCTGTAATTCGCTCTTTTGTATTGTTTTGGTCTGGTCGGGACGTTTCTGGGTGGAGATTTCTGTTTATATCGGCAGCCAATGACAGAGCTAAGAGCATGACGCTGTGTGGAAAAAAGCTCATGATTGGAGCAGACGCCAGTCACTCCAACTCTCGAAGGAAAAAAAAAAAAAGAAAGAAAGGAAACACTGTGGATGCACCGAAGAAAAGGTAAGAGCTTCAGATAATGCAGTTTGGAAAACCAGGGTTAATCATAGTTTGGCTTGTACCCGCTTCTGAGCTCTGAAGGAGAAGCTTGAAGTTGAATAGGCTAGCTAGAACGAGGCGGCCATTAGCCTGAGAGGGAGGAGCGCTACGTTTGAATACTGTTGTTTGCAAACAGAAACGCTGGAGGGACTTCGGACTTTACCTTTAAGTCAATTAAGTTATCTAACATTTTGCCCTCCAAAGTTCTTACAACTTATATAGAATTAGTATTAGTTAACTGAGTTAAGTAATTAAGTTCTATTTACAAGATAGATTCTATTAAGACCAGTGTTACATTTTGCAGTTTAGAAAATTTGATTTGTAGATATACAGGTCACATTTGTCAAGAAGCTGCAGGTGTCCACATTGTATCAGGAAATATTTACACAGAAAGATTTCTTTTACACTTTTAGTCTACCAGTAACATTCATATAGGCCACACACCATAAATGTATCTTTTCTGAACAGTGCCTAGTGGTTGAAAAAAAACATCTTTTTGCTGCCACCTCATAACTTTCCTTCTGCACATCCGATCTTTGGAATTCCCTCTGTAGAGCTTAGCTGCTGTCCAACATAACCAGGCATGAGTGTTGGTGTGTGGCTCCAGGTCATCCCCATAAAGCTGGCGTTTTTTCTGTTTTTAGCGTTTTCTCCCAGTTTTGTCAAATCCAGATCCCTCACACAGCAGCAGTTTCAACACTTTGCTGGCAGCGGATGATGAATTTGATGTGTAAGGCTCGAGCATTATGAGAGACATCATAAATGAGAAGAATCCACCGATTGGCTGCATCAAGCCACACGGTTCAAATCAAGTGAAAAAAGTAGCAGCAATTTTATGGTAATAAAAACAGACGAGAAGCAGACCAAGATACATATATGAAATGGAATACAAAATGACCAAAACCAAATAAACATAGCATTAAGATCCAGAGAGCGTGGCTAACCAGCCAAGAAATAGTTTTCATTTAAGAGGAAATCTAATAACATTGATGAAAGCTGACTTAAAGTGGCACTGATTTTAGTACTTTACTCAGTGACACTGACATTTGAGTGAAGATGGCCAGTAATCAAACTCTAGACGTGATGGATTATCACTGTAGCTCCTCTGTACTCCACCCTCAGTCTCTTCTAATCACTTGCGATATAATTCACTTATGCCACAATATAATCCAACAGTAGTAAACAATTTCTTATGTATTTTCAAAGCTCTCTTAAGTATTCTTAAAATAAATAGGCACAATGTTGTAGACGGAGATACAGATGCACATTTTGAGTCCAATTAAACTTTTTTTTTTCCTGGAATCTTTCATGTCTCTTTTGATGACAATGGATTGAGACAAGAGCTCTAGCAGGGCTGATAACAATGGTCTTTTGGGAAGCCTCCTTTGTTTCAAGTTGAGTTTGTGAAATAAATGTTAAAGAGCTGACAAGGATGGTGCAGCTTTGAAAGCTCAATTTCATGATCACAGTTGCGATGGGGGGGTGGGGTGAATATAAAAACTGCATTGTTAAATGAATTAATAATTCAATTATAAAACTTACTTAACGCAACAATGACTACATTTACACTACAGACAAAAGTGACACAAAAGTGACATGAAACCGATTTGGTCCAGATCTGGATTTCTGTTTACATTACAGATAAAATCTGACCTCTTTCAGATTCCAATGTAAACGCTTGCAGGCCCCAAAATGGCCCCAATGTGACTGGCATGCGCAGTTTGAGTGAGTTCGTAATGACTTGACAGGCACGATGGCGACGCTTGGGTGGTTCCTCACTAGGTGGTGGCAGTTTGTTGGTTTTTAGGTACTGTAGCAAGCTGCTTTTCTCAGCTGTACTGCAGCGGGGCGCATCGGGGGCGTGGGGCAGCCTGTAGAGCAGGGATCCCCAATTCCGGTCCTCGAGGGCCGGCGCCTGCAGGTATTATGAGCTGCCCGGCTGCAACACACCTTGTGACATGTGCAGAGCTTAATGTCAAGCTCTGCACAAGTTTGCTAATTACCCACTGATTGGAGTCAGGTGTGTTGCAGCAAGGGAGCTCCTAATACCTGCAGGACACCGGCCCTCGAGGACCATAATTGGGGATCCCTGCTGTAGAGCGAGAGAAACCCCCAATAACTAATGGAGAGTTAACTCAGAACTCACAGGACAATTAGTATGTGTTTGTTCGCTCATTCTACTTAAAGTAATGGTGAATTGAAGGAGTTTTGCTGCAGATAATGCCTTACAGAAAGGCTGCCTCGTCTCTCCCATTATATGGATATACGCCGAAGGGGGACTCAACAAAATATCTTCCAAAGGAGTCAAAGTGATAAAGACATTTTACCGGTGAGTAAACACATGTATAAACTCCTAGAAATAAGGTCCAGGTTGAAAAAAAAGAAAGTCACCCTTAAAATGTTTCTGCCATTGACCTTTGTTTTTTTTATCACACACTGTACCTTTAAAAAGAGAAAGAATCCCTTTTTTGTATTTTTTGTTAGTTTCATTTCCCTTCAAATATAGCCGTAGGAATCTGCTACAATACTAATGTGTCGTCCGACTGAATCAGCCCTTCTGAGTCCAAGCTTAGTTGTAATATGCTTCTTAGTTTTAAGCAGCTCAGTCATCTGAGGTACAACGTGATAGCACAGCAACGAATATTTGATTGAGCCCATGTTGATTACAAAGCTTTATTGCAGTTCTATTACTATTATGCACATTTGGAGGCTTGCAATTTGTCCTGTAGCAATTTCCACCTACCTTTGTGGATATCACGAATGCGCTTGTGCCCGTAAAAATGGGCAGATACTAACAGAGAAGTTGCAGGGAGAATCAGGATGTATCCACACAGTAAACCAAGTCTCATTAGTGTGACGGTATAGAAAAAACATTACTCAACCTCTGTCTGTCTCTTTCCCACTGTCTTCTGCCTCATTTTCTTCTTTCTCCTTTTTCTCTGTAAGCGCTTCTTTTCCCATTCTTCCTCTCAGACTTAATCCTCTGTCTTTCCCTTCCTCTCATCCTCTCTCTTCCTCAGTCTTTCCCTCTTCTTGTTTTACTCTCTTTTTTATATGATGAGGTTTCTCTTTATTACTTGCTGTAATTTCTGTCACAGTCTGCCCTCTTTCTCTGTCATCTCTCATTAAGTTCATGGCACAAAGGTGATGCTACAGCCAAACCCACCCTCCAGCTCTTTCTCTGCCATTCTTACTTCCATGTTAATTATCATTATTCCACCTTCCAATGACCCCCCCCCCCTTTATAATTTATATTTTGTTAAAGCTGCTTTCTCACAGCTGTGACCACTGTGCATGTTCGGGTCCTCTCAGACCACTACGCACACAACAGGATTTCTATTCACAAATGTTAAACACATTCCTTATCTACAATCTCTCATTCCAAGGCCGTCCGAGCAGATTGGAGCGGACAAAATCAGTTTTAAAGCAGAGCTCAGTAACTTTTTCACCTCAATAAATGCTTTTTAGAATCCCTGTGGGGCAAAACAAAGTGTTTACAGAGCGATTCAATGTCTCCTCCCTCTTCCCGGTGTCTCTGGGTAAGCGGCACTTGCAAGTCTGCCTGAGCCGACCCGACACAGAACTTGCGAGAACAGAAACCGCTGTACAGCACTCAGGTCCCCTATCTACAGAGCTGCTTCCAGCGCTGGTACGCACCAGAACCAGAAACCGATTCTTTAGCTTCCCATCACCTAAACACCGGTTCCTGGCTCTCAGAACCAACTCTTTGTGAGTGAAGATCGGTTCACGTAGCTGGTGCTGCCGGGTGGAGTAGCACAAAGCCTCATGGCCAAATAGGCTCTATAATCACTTGTCATGTCCACAAAAAGTAAATAAAAGTTTGTATTCTCACCTGCTACCTGCCAGCACCAGAGAAAAATATAATCCACGGCATATTTACCCGCAAAACGCGGGTAAACCATCCAGTTGCAGGAAACACGGGACTCTGCTTTGAGCAGAGGGAGACGAGCTGCTGCTACCAACGTAGCAAAGTAGCATCAACAAGCTAGTAAAAGCTTAGAAATACATTCAGGGATCAAAATAGAGGAAAGAAAGGAAGAGAAGACGTCTGTGTGCTATGGGGGGGTAGAGGGAGTACGAACTTTACAACAGTGAAAGTACACCACTAGGGGGAGCCCTGAGCTGAAGCCTGAGTTCACAGACGTGTTCATCCCTCTTAATTATGATGTTTATGCTCAGAGAATCAGAGTGATCAGAGTTTTACCAATATGGGCGTATAGACTGATCCGGCAAAACACCGCAACTAGACCGTCCGCCATTGCAACAGGGGCGTTTCTGTACATGTGTAATTAGAACAGATGAGAATCAGACTTTTTTCTTAACAACATGGAGGTAATCTGGAAGGACTGTCACAGTCCTGGTTGTTGGAACATCAGAGGAAAACTTTAGTGTGGTAATAAGTGAATAAGAAGATCACAGACATTTATTTCATGAAGATTTCTGCCGTCTGTGACAAAACTGGGCACTGCTCCGTCCACTGTGTATCAGAGTATTTGTATCGGGAGGAATGGTAAAAGGACTGTTCTTATATAGCGCTTTTCCAGTCGTACTGACCACTCAAAGCGCTTTACACTACGCCATATTCACCCAGTCACACACACATTCATACACACATTGAAACCCCAATAGGCACATCGGGAGGCAACTTGGGGTTCAGTGTCTTGCCCAAGGACACTTCGGCATGTAATCTGGGGAAGCCTAGAATCGATCCCTCGACCCTCCAGTTGAAGGACAACTGCTCTTCCACCTGAGCTACAGCCGCCCCAATTGGAAAACCGCCTGAGAGTTTTAGGCAATGAAATGATGTGAAAGCAGACAGACTCTAGCTTTTGTGTTACATGATGGTGGTAGCCTATCAGATGTCATGATGATGCTGTTACTGTTGGTGATGCTGATGATGCTCTGGTATTTTTCAGTGGTTTAATGCAGGTTATTGCACATTATGTTTTGGTAAATTTATAATATCACAATTGCATTTTATATTTGAACATTTTCCACTGAACAAATTTAGGTAATCTTGTACTTAAGTTATTTAATAACTTAAAGAATTTTTAATCTTTACTCATCAATATGATCTATTATTGTTTTAAAAGCATTTCTTTTCAGTTCTTCTGTTCTGAAGTTATACTTTTATTTAATATTGCCCTTGCATTCAAAATATTAATGCAGACTGTACAACCATGAGGGACAAAAAGTATCAGTATCAATGAAAAAGTACCATAAACTGCTGGTATCGTGAGTCATTTTCTATACCACTTATCCAGTTCAGGGTCGTGGAGGTTGCTGGAGCGTATCCCAATGCGCACATTCATACCTAGGGACATTTTAGGGTGATCAATTAAGCTAACATGCATGTCTTTGGACGGCGGGAGGGAGCCGAAGTACCCGGAGAGAACCCACACATACACGGGGAGAACATGCAAACTCCACACAGGAAGGCCACTGTTGGAATTGTTCGAAACCCCTCCCCAGCCGGGAATCTAACTGGCAACCTTCTTATTGTCATTTCCACGTATTTGTTACACATGGCCACAATTGGTTATTTCATGTCCATGATTTATTAATGCGTGGCCACGGGACAACACCTTGCGGCCACCATTTATTTTTATTCTTACTGATGTTATCAGGAGTTATTTTGTGAAGAACTGAAATAGAAATGCAGTTTGTGCTCCATTTCCTTTGACGAGATATAAAGCATTGTAGTTTCGGCATGAAAGCTCTGCTGCATGTGGTTACTGGTGAGATTATGTTCCTTATTAAAATAAACTACCCGTTCCTTCCAAACAGTACTGTTTGATCAGCTGTATGTTGTTAAAGCCAAAACGTCTTTCAGCTTCCAGAATGTCCGCATGTCTCTCTTGCATGAATGCCTTCCTCTACTGGGAACTCCTACCCACTTGAGACACCTCTGGAGGTCTGTTAAATATTTGGAGGAGTAGGAGTGACTCTTTGACTTGAGAAAGTTGAAAAATAGCTTTGATTTTTAAGTTTGAGGAATAAATTCAACAAATTCTCAGCACTTAGGAGTAAAATGGCTCTAGGATGCTACATAAATACAGCCCCATAACTGATACTGTATTAAGTGAAAATGCTGCTTATTTGGTGCATCATTATCATTTCGCTATTTTCTGAGTTTCTGTGTCTGCTTCTAATTTTCTCTTCTCAATTAGTCTTTTCCTTCCCCTTATTAAAAACAGATCCATTTTTCCTTTTTTGTTCTTCCCTACTTTTTAAAACCATTTTTCTGTTCACTATGTGCAACTTTTTTGTCCCAATTTTTGTCTTTTTCTACCCCCCCCCCCCCCCCCATATTTCTACTTTTCGTCATTGAGCTCTTCAGTGCTTCCTTTGCTTTTTTCTTTTTTTTTTTTTTTTTTTTTTTTTTTCTTTTTAAATTTTTTATTTGCTTCTATTTTCCCTCCCCCTCTCTTTTCCAACCCTTCCCCCTTCCTATAGTGTTATGAATTGGATTCTTTTCACACACCTCTCATCCCTTCACGCTCCACCCTTTCTCTCCTCCCATTATCTTTCACTCTTACCTGTCTTAGGGTCTTTTCACATGGCATGCTGGGGCCCGTGCTGGGGCCCGGCTGGGGCCCGTGCCTGGCCCGAGATCGTTGATTCTTGTGTTGCGTTCACATGCCAGTGCTTGAACCAGGCTGGGACACGCTTGCTAATTTCAGTGCCTGAACACTGTGTGGCAGTGTTGAGGAAACTTCGTTGTTAGCTAACAACCGAGGAAGCAACAAACCCTTACGTCACCAGCAAAGCGACGGGTTAGTTTTTTAACAAGGAAGGAAACTCGTTTGGTTGCTTGGAGAGATTTCTGGTCTGCTATGAATGCAAGCTGGGGGTGTGAAACCGGCCACTGTCAACTGCCGATAGGCGATCAGATCGCCTGAGAGGCCGTGCACAGTTACGCCATCAGCATAAAAAAAACCCCCAAAAAAAACAAACCAGAACGCCCAGTGGTTTTACGGCACATCTACCTGCTTCTTCTATTGGCGGATAATTTCAGCTAAAGGCTCCTTGTTTGAAGAGACAACTATGTTGGCAGCTGTAAGCAGTTATTTACTTAGTCTGTGTAGGACAGAAGTGTCTGCGACTCAAAATATAATTTTGGTTTGGGTTTTTGTGAGGAGTATGTCATTTACGTTGATGTCTCTATTTAATAAAGTTATTTTTTAAATATATGCGTGAATTAATTCTTTCATGACTAAAAAGAAAGATAATATAGCAGCACTTGTGGCGCAAGGAAGTGTTTGGTAAACAAGCAAGATGAACAGAGGAGACGAAGAGAGTCTGCGTCCGCGACGCACACCTCTGCAGAAAAGTGAGAAGGAGAAGAAGCCAACACAGTGTAATCAAGAGTTTAATATTCACTCCTCAGCTGCGCAGATCAATGAGCTCTGTATGCAGACATGGTAACATTTAAGTAGCCGACATAGTAGAATGCAGTTCTAGAGATTATTGTTTAACATCTTATGGCAGTGAATTAATTAAAGATCGTCATTTCAAAAAAAGATCATGATCATTGCCTTTGATCACCGATAGACGATCCGATGGGAAATCACTCCATCCCTAATGCAAGCCAGACACTCATATTTTACATTTTGACAAATGTAAATGTTTTGACAAATGTTTTTACAACCACCAATGACAATTAAAAGGAGAAGAAGATGAATGACAACAAAGACAAACATGCCGGTAGGGTCGAGTTTTGGTTTGGTCACTGCTGCTTGTTGGGTGAGTAGCCCACATGTCACATCTGGCACGGCCTGGATTTTTTTCACAACGCATTTTTCCCTGCCCAACACGGGTGGCCCGGGTCCTGGACTACCTCTCGACCTGGGCTGCCTGGGCCTGGCCTGTTTGCTTTCACATGGACAAAATTTATGGTCAAACGTAAAAGGGCCTTATACTTGTTCAATACACACTCTGTCTTCCTCCCCATCTCCCTCTTAACTTTGTTGCTCTTAATGTTCTTTTCTTAAAATCTCATTAGAGGAGACATGCCTTTAACTATTGCTATCTAATTATTTATTATATTTATCTCGTTTCCTCCTCCTCTGCTCTTTCCTGATCCAGTCCCCTTCCTAGATTGTTCTATCTTATGCTGGAGAGCTGTTTGTTTTTGAACTTTCCAGATGATAATGACTCTCAGTAATCAGTGTTTTGTTTTTTTTATCTCTATAACTAAACACCAGAGAGGTTGCACACTGAAATGTGCTGATTGCAGTAATCCAGTTAAAATGAAAAGAGTAAAATGTTGGTCTTCTATCTGGATTCACCAGCAGTGAAGCTATCCTTGTGCAGCGAATGCTGTCTGTGCAGTTTGTTTTCAGGCTATCGCTGCTACTGTCTATTGCCTCTTTTGAAGCCCACAACTACACATTGGGTTTGATGGAAAGATTCTGTGTTGTGGAAAAGCTTTCATTTTTCTCGGCTGTCTGGCTGCTTGACATCCAGACTCAAAAACGGTGCTGCTTTTGAAGTAAATACAGTACTTTCAGCAAAAAAATCCCTCTTACAAACACAACTTCTACCTTCTAAAATCTACTTCTGTAATATCTTCTCTAGTTTTTAAATGATAGGTAAAATAAAGCGGTAGAGCAAACAGTGTTTCTTTTTTTTTTTTTTACCCTGAACCATTCATTTGTGTCAATATCTTACTACTTAGAAAACTCGATTTGTTTTACATGTGCATCTGAGGCAACTCCAGTCACAGTTCCAAACCTGTAAACATATGAGTTGATGAATCTCTTCTTCAGCCTAAATTTTTGTCCATCAAATCAAATTAAGAACGATATTCTATTAAGGGTGCTTTAAGAAGTCCCATCATGAAGTGATTGATGCATCTGTTAAGAGCAAACCTTACAGAAAAACCACATGACGTCCACATGTAGAGCACATGTGGTTCACATGGGGTTAAATACTTTTCACATGTGAATTAAATGGGTTTATATGTGAGTCACATGTGGATCATATTTGGTTTACATGTGGTTCACATGTGAATTACATGTTTTTTTCTTGATGCACATGTGATTCACATTTGGTTTGTATATGGTTCACATGTGACTCACATGGGGGTTTATGTAAAGCACGTGAGTCACATTTAGTTTACATGTGGTTCACATGTGTATTACATGTTTTTTGTGATGCACATGTGATTCAGACAGGGATGAAATGTTTTCCGTGTGTGATGTGAATCACACATTCATATGTGTGATTTCCTTGAAGGTTATGCCTTCAGGTAATGCCGATGTGGTTCACATGTGATCCACATGGGGGTTGAATCTTTTTCACAGGTAAATCACATCTTGGTTACATGTGACTCTCATGGGGGTTTTATCTGATGAGCATATGATTCACATGTGGCTTACACATGGCTCACATGAGGTGCACATGTGCATTTATATGTCATGTACTTTCTACATATGAATCGCATGTACTGTAAAGCATGTGAGTCACACATGTCAATCACATGTGTGAATGAATGTTCTCACCATGTGTTCTCCATATGTGAACCACGTGTGATCATTTGTGAAATTCATGTGTTTTTTCTGTCAGGGAACATCTGGATTTCCTTTGTCTTTCAGTCGCTTTTACCTTGGCGTTTGAACTAAACTCTTCTTCAGGTTATTTTGCAAACTGTGTTGACACTTCAGAGATTAATGAGTAAACATTCATTGGAAATTAATCTGAAACTCTGTTAAATACCCAAAACCAGCTGATTGTCCTGCTTTGGTCACACAATCAACTTACTATCACACTATGGGCTGGATATATCAAAGGTTTGCGTGGATAAAAACGTGAGCTCTCTCATTGCACATGCAAAAAAATGTACAAACTGATCTACAAACAGCATCCAAGCGTACACGCAATTGTGCATGTGATGGGAGGAGAAAATGTAAATATATTATTTTTGCACTAGCAAAGTGATTTATCAACCATGAGACACATTGCTTTGTTTTTTTTGTTTGTTTTTGTGTGTGTGTGTGAACTGTTAGTACGTCTGAAAAGGAGGTGCAAATTGCAGCTTTGCACACAAAAGGTTGCAACTTCTGAGAGGAACAACCCTGGACACGCACACATCTGATTCAAAATAATTTTTCATTAGCAGTATGGGCAATGTGTGTCCTCACTGTTGAATTCAATAAAAATCACTACAGCAAACACCACTATCGAACACGCTGTTAGATATTCTGGACAAACAAAACAGAAAGTTTGCAGCTACTGTGAAGCTTAATAACTAGCGCTGCATTAATTGTGTCTTTTTATTTCCCCTTTTTGCCAACGTCACATTTTAACTTGGATTTATACCCCCAATACCCCATACAATCCCCCCTTACATGTCCAGCCCCGCCCATCCCTCTGACCTATCACACTCCCGCCCTTCCTTCCTTCAGCCCCTCATGACCATCCCTACTAGACACTCACAAGCATGCCACTCCTTCCTCCATCCCCCCTTTCCTCCAACCACTTACCCACATCTCCTCCCTCTTCCAGCCCAAGTTCCTCCCTCTCACATTTCCTCTTTCACACTCTCATTCATTATTCTCACATACCCACCTCACTCTTGCCCATGCCCTCGTGCCTCCTGAGTGGTAGCTCGGGCCGGGGAAGGAGCCGTGAGCCCCAAGCCCCCAACACACCCCCCTCACCCCAAAAAGAATGTTTTATTATACCAAGTTATAATTCATTTTTATTTATTATGACTTTTTTCAGTTTCTTGTTATTTGAATTACTATTGTTAAGTCAACTTTATATACATTTAAGAACAACAAATTTTAACCAAATTGTTGTACAACAAGAGAATTAAAATACTCAGGTTGTCCAGTAATGAAAGACAGGAGGCAAAAGAACTGGCTTAAGGCGGATTTCCACCGGGTCCGTGTGCGGTGCATTACGGTTGCGGTGCCACTTAGAACTGACCTCCAAGAAGTGGCAGCTCCTTCCGGGGTGAGTCAGACAGGACGCGCCCACGACTGCAGTCCATGCTGGTGTACCCGCCAGATAAATCACATTTGCAGGACCACACGATAGTGATCAGGAGGGCTAAATGTCCAGTGGTATGTGTGCAATAAACGTCACTTTTCCCTGCATTTTCCGACCTAAACCAGCAGACGTGTTTCATTCATCATATCGGTTGTGTTCATTTGTTGTACAACTATAGACGATATCTTTACATTTTCAACAATTAAGTTACCATGTATATTCTATCCCAGAAACCAATCATACCATCACTTTCTTGCTTTCTTGGCCGTAAACTCAGCAGTAAGACTTTACTGTAAAATCCAGTTTGGATGTAGACTTATTCCATTTCTATTTAATAGTAGTGCAAACCTGCAGTCTGTTCTGTGACATAGGTGTGCAAAAAATTTTTAATTAGTCTCAACTTTGAAAAGCTTCACTTGCCCGGTGCCACCGTTACAGGAAGAGTCAATAAGACTCTGAGCGCAATCTCACACTTCCTTCAATCCATTTGAGGTTACAAATTGTTTTCAAATCACATCTAATCAAAGTTGGAGATCTTGACCAATCTTATCCTGCATGTAAATCCACTGTGTTGGTATTTTTATTTAGTTGTTTTATGTGACCCAGACAGAGAGACGAAAATTAAATGTGATTTAATTACGTATTTATTTTAAATAAACCACACACACACAGCAGGAATGCAGGTGCGAGGTCCTGTGCGGACGCACAGGTCACACAGTCCGTGCGACGGCTCTGCTTGACTTCCTCTAACCTGGAGCCGCTGGTGATGATATTGTAGTTTATGCCATCACAACTCTCCGGGAGGCTTTTATTCTTAAATTTACTGTATGCTTTACTCTGCTCCCCTGTCTGGTTTCCCGTCTGGTCCGATCTGCACTGCACTGCTGCACCAGAAATAGACCCGACTTCTACTGTATATTTAGTGGAGTGGAGCGGTGCGGCGAGACGGATCTGAGACCTGGGACGGATCTGGGGCGCATCTGACATGTGTCTGGTGCAAGCCGCACCATTGACTATAACAGCCGCTATTTGCTCCGGAAGCCACGCCGCAGCAGTAATGCACCGCATTCGCCTTTAAGTTCAGGAAGTAGAAGAGTTGGGCATAAAGGTCATTGAGTGGTTAAAACATGCATTACAGGGGAATCTACTGGCTTTCTGTCACCCTCTTTGTACATAGAAAAAAAAAAACCCAACAAAAATAAGACTAATCAACTCAAAAACAATGTGACAAACACTCAGTCCAAAGTTTGGACACACTCTTGACACACTTTCCCATTAAATCCAACTGGAAAGTGTGTCCAAACTTTTGTCTGAGAGTATGTCTGAAAGAAACATTCTCTGAATAGTACCTGTAACAATGAAAATAACCATTATAAAATGAACACAGGCTATCCAGAGACAACTCATTCACCATAAAGTTTGCTATTTGTCTTTTTTATATGTAATTAGGCTGGCTTAAATTCACACCTCACTCTGCTTGTTAGAGTTCAGTCAGTCAAGATTTATCTGGTCATATTGACCCAGTCTTTCTTCTTCCTTCGCTTTCAGTAATCTTGTTTCAGTTACTCAGCTTTGATCACGGTGGTGAGTAAACTGAACCTCTCTGTGCACAAAAACATTGTTTAATGAAGTTGAAAGGTGCTGAAGCATACAAAACATCGCACTGTTGTCTATTGTTTCAATGCATGACTGCTCTTAGACACATGAGCAGAAGAAGACTAGGCATAAATCAAAGGGGATCATTTACCATGCCTTAACAAATTACAGAGCGAGTCTCACCAGTTGGCTTTGCTCCATTACAGACAAATCCAGTCTGAGAAAACCTTTACACAGATGAGAGGGGAGCACCCTGCCTTAGCTAGGATGATAGGATGGAGCCTCACATGTACCGTCTGTTGATGGTGTGCTATTTTGATAAGGCCTTTTTAAGACAAAACATTTTGATGATTTTTGAAGATGGTAAGAAAAATGCTGCAACCCTGCAAAATGTACACAAGTGACCATCAACTGAGAATCTCAAACTTTAAATGTTTCTTAGAGCACTAAAGTTATCACACAAAAAAAAAAACTTTTGAGACCTTTTCTCTCTCTTTCTCTCTCTCTTGCACCATTTAGTTTAAAATATAGCATCTTAACCAGATCGTTGTAATGAACTAATTTCACAGTTTGTACAAGAATATGAAGATAGGATGCACAACATAATTTGCTGACTTTTCAGCTAATTTTCAGTTACTTTGGCACATTAGCTAAACTTACAGGATACTGAAACAGAACCAGGTTTAAACCCTGGCTGAGCTCAAGCAGGACATTGTGGATGAGGGGACGTAAAGCGTTCAGTCTGAGACTACATGAAATTTCTATGTTATTCTTCCCAGTATCCTGAAGATAAACATTTTAATCGGGATGTCCAGTATTGGCATTAAAATGTGATATCGGAAAATATCAGAATTGTTTTTTCGTTAAAAAACGAAATCTTGTGTGATTTTGTTCCATTAGCGTTGGTCTGGCATGTAGAAAAGTCCCTGTTATCCTGGAAGAACTTCATTTCCCAGCATTACTTTCAGAGTCATGTGACTACAGTGCAGCTGCTGCTGCTACAGACTGACTTGCTTTGAAGCTGCTTATAATATGTCTGGTTTTAAGTTGTTGGTTAAGTTACCAAGTTGTCAGAAACATTATAATTAGTCACATGTTGGCTAATACCTGCTAGTATCTGATATATGGCAGCCAGGTGTCCAAAATGAACTCATCTGGCTGAGTTGAGACGATTTTGGAAACTTTGTTCTCAGAGCAGAATATAGTTGTATTTTCTTTAAATATTTGATACAACCTCACAGTTGTGTCCATACAGTATATTGGTATCAGTTGATATCAGATATTGGAATTTAAGAGTTATACAATATCATATATCGGTAGAAAAGACAATATCGAACATATCTAATTTTAAACTAATAAAATGCTTGCAAACAATAGCCCTTAGCAAACATTTAAATGGCATGGTGGTTTTATAAATGGATTATAAAGGCCCAATCTCAATTCTCCCCTGAGCCCTTCCCCTCCATTTTGCAGGTTAATGTGTAGGGGTAGGGGTGTCTCAATCCTGTTAGAACAGAGGGGTAGGGGTAAGTGCTAGGGGTATATACCCCTTCAAACAAAGAGTTTTCAGATGCACACTCAAAACAAAGGGGTATGACAAATTTGCAAACCACTGGCAAGATTGCTGCTACTAAGTCCAAAAAATCCACAAATGTGAATATTGTCTCCATGGATAAAGTTTCAAAGTGTATGACAACCTTTGTTTTGTCAGTTTAACATTTTTTAAATGTTTAACGGTCATTTTCTTTGTAAAATGCACATGAAAAAAATGGCTAGTCCTACGTTGAAGCTTCAGTAACATAAACGCTTCCAGAAAACCAGCAGTGCTCTGCAGGCAGCCTTGATAATCTACAGTGATTGCGTGACGATCAATAAAAACTTCGGGAACATCGCTGCTGGTCTTCAGTCACATAGAGGGCATCATGGGATGTCATGCACAAATCGGAATAGGTTGGTAGCATTAACCCACAGATTTCTCGAGATTTTCGGGGACATTTCCGGTGCATATCTTCTTACATACAAGCCGGTGGGGATCACTGACACCGTATGTGATTGTTGAAGGGGTGTCCCAATTTGTTGGGGTTGACTTTCAGCCCTACCCCAGTGGCTCTGTTTTAAGTGGCAAGAAACAAGATGTAGGGGTAAAAAAGAGAAATGAGATTAGGCTTAAAGGCGGGGTAGATGATGTTTTCCAGGGAGCGTTTTTTACTACATTGCTTAAAATCTTCTTCACACCCCAAATGCAGCCAATTAATTACATGCTCTGACACAATAATAAAAAATTTGTCATCTGTGGAACAGACAGGACTGAAAAAACCTAATCCAATCTTCTTGTAACAGCCCGTGGTTATTGATTGGATGATGATCTGTCTATCAAACTCAAAAGCCATTTGTCTCTCCCTCACCCCACCCCCCGCACTTGCAACTCACCATGAACGTCTCACAGTGTACACAAACATGGCTGCTCGCAGCCATTATCTGTGTAGCTGTTTGCTTTAAAATCCACCAAAAAGAAAGAAAAAGAAAAAAAACGGATGTGGATCAAGTCATGGAGATGTTGGTGTTTGCAGTGTGGATGTTTTACACCGCAGAAGGAGTTGGAAGTTTTAGAAACGTTAGTTGTCAGCTGTTTACTGGCAAGCTAACAAGCTGTCAACTCTGCTGTTATCGGCTGTTATCGCCAACCTGCTCGTAAATAATCGGCACACACATTCCCGTGCTCTGGAGGCATGGTGTCTGGCGGGTGTATTTTTTTTTGAATGTGTAGCTTGCTCGAACCAGTTTTCCAGGATCTCCTACCCTGCCTTTAAAACCAGAGTTTGTAATCCTGTTCAGAAGCACTTTTTGTAATACTGGGTGAAATGGTCCTTCCATCCTGACAGTATCAATACACCATGTATTCATAAAAAGGAAAGAAAAAAGTCAGACCTCTGTGTGAGCTGCAGGTCCATAAAAACTCTGACCAACCCCTGCCATTCGCGCCAAAAGGCAGGAATTGGTAATTCACAGCGTATAAAAAGAACCGATCGATGCCTTTATGTCTCGTCTCTGTCTGTCCACCTTCACCGTCCCCCACATGACCCCCGTGTGTGCTGCTCACTGTAAACAAATATAGCTAACGAACTGCTAACTGCTGCTGTGCCAAAAAAACAAAACAACAGATAAGGATTAAGTCTCAGGGGCGTTGACGTTCGCAGTGTGGACTTTTTACACTGTAGAAGGAGTTGGAGGTGAGTGGATTAAACCTTTTAAAAACTTGGTTTGTCAGCTGTTTACTATCAAGCTATGGAGCTATCCACTCGGCTGTTATTGTTAACCTGCTCGTAAAACATCAGCGCACACGTCCCTGCGCTCTGAAGGCGCGGTTTCGGATGGTGTGATTTTTTTTTAAATGTAGCGTGCTCGAAGCCGTTTTTCCAACATTGCCAACCCTAGCTTTAAGCTAACAATGAAGCCACATTTATATGGACGGTGGACCCATAAATCACATGGGCAAGCAGCTTGTTTTACTTTTGTGTTTATATTCCTACACGGAGTCACTTTTGAAATTTTATATTTCTGTTGCGTTTCCATCCTTTGTCTTAATTTTGTGTTCTTTTTATTCATCATTGTTAAACAATCCAAACCATCTATGTGCCATCAACGTCTGACATTCCGAGGTCTGTTAATCAAAGATCAGTTGTTAATAAAGTTCGACCGCCTCTCTCTTCCGTGTAATTGGTTGTATGCAATTGTGATGCAGATCACAGGTTTTTCAGCTCCTGTGCGCATAATCAGCCAAGCAGATTGGTGGCGGCGATGAAAAGCAGCCCTCGGAAATGACATGTATGGCTTACAGAATCCTTAGAGATGCATCCACCATAAACAAATTAGTTCAATCTGATTACTGAGGGGTAATTACCTTGATTAGAGAAGATATGGGATCAAATATATCCCTGAACATACTCTTATCACCACATGTGGAGCGTTTAAAGATATTCCAATACAGCATAAGCAATGCAAATATAAAGATGCATACACACACATACACACACTATTCACCCACATAAAATATATGTTAAGCTTGTCAGTTATAATGAGTGAGCCAGTGGCTTACATAAGCATATTTCCTCAGGAACAAATGATATGTTTGATCCAAACTAACAAAAACCACCTGCTATTGGCCATTGTTGTGTATGGAGGGGCTTGATAGAAATGCATGTCATTCAATGATTCACAACAGAAAAGGTGTAATTTCACCGGAGCATGTCTTATTTCTGGCATGTGAAGCATAGACATTAGACGATAAGATCCCTTACCCATTACTGATGGATGTTTTTTGACAATAACAATGTATTAATTGCAAACAGTGCATGACAAGGAAACATTGCATGTTGAATTACCTGCCTTACCAGTTTAAATAGTAAATAATGTCCATATCAGAATGGAAATGTATGTAAGTAGAAAAATCCTGTTCATTTTTCCAACCAGCAGAAATAAGAAGCAAGAATGTTCACAGGTTATATAAGCTGATCATAAACCCCTTGTAACCTGATTACTACACAGTTGTTTTCAGATTGTTTTTAAAGAAATTAATTGTTAATTATTAATATATCAAAGCAAAAATATCATCCTTTTTTGTGGAAAAAGTAGAAAAAAGAAACAAAGGCAGATTTTGGCAGAGGCAGTAATCACCATAAACTACTATTACGAAGTTATGTCCTAAAAAGCTGCGAATAACAATGCATTGCCAGAACTGTCCCTATCTGATTTAATGTCCTGCAGCCTTTTCAGTCCTTTTTCACTCTACTTACAATCAGTTTCACTTTAAAAAAAGGAAAGAAAAAAAAAACTTGTACTGCATTACTATCTGTTAAATTGTTGTTAAAATACTGCATGCGTTTAGTTTTTTTTTACTATTTGAAAATTTGGGGCAGCTTTAGATTTGTTGTTCTTGTTGATTTGTTGTTTCTTATTAACTCAACTTATTAATAATTGTTACTAAAATAAATGTTACTTAATGACTCATTTTATTAGTTATTTTTCATAATATAAATCCTGTTAATATTGCCCTATTCTGTCACATTCTGACTTGGAAATGATCATTCATGCTTTTATATCTTCACGCTTGGACTATTTTTGTGCCATTTTCACTTGTCTCGATGAGAAATCTCTGGAATGTCTTCAAGTTGAACAGAACACTGCTGCAGGGCTCTTAACCAAATCTCCAAAATATTCACGTAACTCCGTTGTTAGCGCAGTTGCACTGGTTGCCTATCCACCAGACTTCATTACAAAATTCTGGTCTTAACTTATAGAACTCTGCAGGGTCAAGCCCAAGTTTACTTGAATGAACTTTTGGACTCATATGTCCCAAGTAGATCAGTCAGGTCATCAGGATCTGCTAGCTGTGCAGCGTACACGCTTAAAAACCAAAGGTGACAGAGCGTTTGCAGCTGTGGCCCCTACACTCTTCCTCTTGTGCTGAGATCTGTGGACTCTGAGTTCTTTTAAGAGGCAGCTTGAAACTTATTTTTTTAAACTTGCTTCTTGCTAATTGTTTTTTTTTTCTTTTTGCTTGTTCATTGCACTTTTTTCTGTATTATTCTACTGTAAAGGGCTTTGTGATTTTATCTTGAAAGGTGCTGCCGTGCTCTGCGCCCTACCCGCGGTGAGCACAGCGAAAACCGTGTTCAATGTAAAGGGCTCTTAAGAGTCCAAAAAACATTCAGTAATGGTTAACTATAGTTAAGTAATCCTTATGAGACACTCACATTTATTAAGGGCTCAACGGTCAAGCTACTAATGTGAATTAATAAGTAAGGGGTACCTTATGATAGACACAGCACAGCATTAGTAAATGATTACCTAAGACATGAATAAATTGCTTTTTGATGCCCATCAGATAACGTGCAATATAGAGAGAAGGCTTTGCAGATGCATTAGTTAGCTATTAATGCTCATTCACTCCAAATAAACCCCATTAGTGAACGATTACTCAAGACATAATCAAGGGGTTTATTAACAAATCATCTAACATGGTTATTAATTCTGAGTAATGCATACATGATGGTAACTTTTACATAATTCAACTTCTATAAACACTTTTTGCATTAAGTAAGGTTGAGAAGCAAGCATTAACTGCCAATTACTGCATTAACAAATATACTAACTAATGCAAAGTCAGTTAATAAAAGTTGTTAATGTATTATTAAGCAGTTAATTAATGCTCAATAATGCACTAACTAGCATTTATTAAGGGACCCTTGTTGTAAAGTGTTACCAACATTTCTCTTGGATTCACAACCATTATGTTGGTACATGTACCTCTTCTAATCAAACATTCGTATCATTCACTGAAAAAGAAATGGTCTTAATTCCTCATTTTTATCAATGGCCACAGTTACATAGGCCCTCATTTATCAAACGATCGTCGAAATGGTAGCACATCTGATCGTAAAAATGGTCGTACGATTGGACCCACGTGTGATTTATTAAAACGTTTGTATCGGTCCAATCTCGTCGTACGAACAAAAGAGTCTTGATAAATTCCACAGCTGAAGTCCATCGTTATTTAAATGTCACGCCCACGGTTACGCCCTTTAACATGCATAATGATGAGGCTTCACCTGGCGAGGTTGAACCATGGAGAGGAGAGATTCTGCCAGAAAAGAAACTTTTGGGGGGATCAAGACAGAATTTCTCATTTGTGAGGTGGGAAAGATTAAAGAGGTGCTGTTTGGCAGCTTAAAAACCGAAGTCAGAGACGTGCACAAAAACGCTGCGCGGAAGAGGATCAGTCAGCCTCGCCGCTGTTGAACGACCGGCTGAGATATTAATAAAAGTCTCAATCAAGGCCTGGCTGATATGGTTTATTCGTTTTATTAGTTATGAAATTTAAGAACAGCCCACATCCGATGGCAACGTCACAATTCTATAGTCAATGGGTCAAGAAAAAGTGGTCCAATATGAAACTTACCACCACCAAAAGACGTTTCACCGGCACCGCGCTCTAACAGGTGACAGGTGGATGCCGGTCAGATCCAAGCCTGAACCAGACAGGGACGGAAAAAAGATAACTTGCATTGCAAAGCTAACAGACGCTAAACTAAGGGACAGTCTACTGACTGAGCACTTATATAACTTTAAAGTATAGATTAGTTATTAGAAATGACGGATCAGCTCCGGTCTCCTCCATTTAGCCCAGTGGGGGCTGCAGGGCGGCTCTCGGCGCATCTTTTTCTCTGACTGTTTATCAAAACTCTCCAGCGGTCCGAGCGATGTGCAACACTGCACAGGACAGGAGTGTATTGTAGATTTTCTCAGAGTCTAAAGCAGCGTTTCATCCCGCCGGGTCCGAGTCGGACCGTCTGACACCCACCTGCCTTCTCGCAGCCCGAAGCAGCGCTCCACCTGGGCACCTGCGCGTGTGTGCGCAATGATGCCTACCTCCGCTACTATGTGGCAGTTTTACCAGCGGGGTGAGGAGATGCACGAAGAGTACAAAGCACTTGTCTCCTAGAACTTTATGTTAATGATTTTAATAATTTGTTGAGATAAATCGAGAAATTAAATTCAGTCACAGCTATTTTTGCAATTTTGTGAATACTTTCTACATTCCCTTTTTCCTTTTTCTTTGCAAATGGGTTCATTCAAAAAAAAAAAAAAAAAAGTGAGCTTTTACAATACTGAATTTCCCTTCGGGGATGAATAAAGTATTTTTCATTCATTCATTTCATTTCATTTCATTCTTTCATTCTTTGTGCTGATATGTGAATACTTATGTTTAAATGACAGTTTGCAGTTTGGTTAATAAATATTTTCATGTTCTTCTGCGCTGCGCTGCAAACCCTCACTGACTCAAACTTGCGTACACGAACTCAGAGCTGTCGTGAGATTTGATCGTATCCTACGATCACGTTCAAATTGATAAATGCCGAGTCTTGCGTGGAAATGGTCGTACGCACAGATTTTCGTCGTACGATCGTTTGATAAATGAGGGCCATTATGTTTTTGTTGTTTGTTTGTTTTGTTTTTTTTGTTTGTAAATTTGGAATTAGGGTGAATTCCAATTCCTGTCTTAACCCTCAATCTTAACCCTCAATCTCAAAAATGCGCACTCCCGCGAAGAGCAAGTGCTGTCCCGATTCTAAGAAAGTTAAGCTAAGGGGCAAGTTTGAGGGCTGAATCACCCTCAATATTGAGATTCTCCGACACCACCCTTGTGAGTAAGGGCTACCCAGAATGCAAGCGGCAAAGAAGGCGAGGTACAAATCTTAAACATTTTCTTTGTTAATGAAGATATAAATATTACGAAAACCATTGTTTTATCTTAGTTTAGGCCCATGTTATGGATTAGTTACCTCATTGTTGCATAATATTTATTTTTATTTCACCATTTCTTGTCAATAGCGGCCGGTGCGGTTAAGCCATGTTGCTATCGTTTAAGTTAGTTAACGTTATAAAATGGTAATTTTTCTCTGCGCTAATGTCGTTGTTTTATAACGTGCTTGTGCTGATAACAGTATAAGACAACCGGGCTGATGTCATCTCCTGTAGTCGCAGAGTTATGGAACGATAGTTCTGTTTCATTCCTTCTGTAAACTAAGCTCCTTGCGCTCTTCGCAGGTCGAGTCCTAATGACAATTGTCAGTCAGGTGACGTGCAGGCCAGCTGACTGGCAGTCATCCAGGGATTCACAGAAACACAGTTACCTATGTAACTTTTGTTATAGCTGGTGTTTACCTTTCAATAAGTCGTCGTATGCAGTGACAGCTGAATATGTCCATGGTTAGGCAGGGTTAAGTGCAAGTGCAAATAAATGTAAATAAATTCTTCTTCTTCTGCGTCTTCTTCTTCTTCTTCTGAATTGACAGACTGAACGCCGCTTTGGCGTAATGCTGCCCCCTACAGTTTAAAGATGTATCTGTATTTAAGGGTGTCCCATTTCCAAGTCACAAAATAGCCCTTAACACTTGGTTTTGAGGGCTGCTAATATTGAGGATTGAGCTTGAGGGTAAAGATTGAGGGTTAAGATAGGAATTGGAATTGGGCCTTAATTAGTCCAATTTGAGTGATTTGGATGTACAATATATAAATATATACATATATATATATATATATATATATATGTGTGTATATATATATATATATATATATATATATATATATATATATATATATATATATATATATATATATATATATATATATATATACACACATCTATATACAGTATATATAGTATATCCATCATGTGTACATGGAAATGATAATTCTGAATTAAGGTTTACATAAAAAGCATTTTTATCTAATTCTACTATAGATCTTGGGGTTTACAAAGGTTCTGATTGGACGGGGGGAGTATGTTTACTAAGAAGTAAACCCTGGTTGCTTCTCCTTTTCGTTTTGGCTACAACATGACACCAACAGCTGGCATGAGTCCAACGCTTATTTCGTGTGTGCTTTGACAAGCACTTTTGCAACAGGACAAGGGAATAAGCATGCACAGAATGATCAGTACAAAGTTAAAGTGGAATAAACATAATGGAGGAATTATTTAATTCTCAATTAAATTGTGAATAAGCCTGCCACTTCTTTCGGCTTTAAGTTTAATTTGAAATTATCATTTTCATGCTGAACTAAGTTTTCACAAGGTCCTTTTAAAGCAGAATTAACTTTTATTCAGAATTAAAGATGAATTAAAACGTGTAAACGGTGCCAATGCGCCTCCCAAACATGGACAGAGCCACTCTCTTAGCTACATTAAAATATTTTATGCAAGTTTTATAGAGCATTATTGTATAAATGTTATTACTTCGCCATTTGTTTCTTTAGAGCTCACTGGAAATGAGAGGTTATTAACTGACAAGCTCACATCCAAACTCAAGGAAAAATGGAGAAGATTTCCAGAGAATTCTGCATTTTCTCTTAACTCATTAAATCATAGGTCTTCTTCTGATCTGTCTATAAACACGTTTCTTAAGGATTGGTTTTACTTTTGCACTTTGTCCCAGACTGAAGGAGTTGATCACCTCCCCCGGCTGCTCTGTTAGTAATAGAAGAATGGAGTCCACCTTACGGTGTGCGTACCATTTTGTACTGACCAAGACTTAGAAAAGAGAATGATAAGTGATAATGGCTTCATTAATGCTATGAATAGAATAATTTTGGTAATCTGACCTAAGTACTGGTGTTGCAGTGTCCTGCCTGTGCTTTTTAGAAAACTGTCAAGAAAACTGTCAAAAACTAAAGAAAACTTTGTTTCTATTTTATATTTCATCCAGGAAAAAGTATTTGTTAAAGCCTCTTTCACTCTGATCATATCACACAGAAATTAATACTGAAGTTATTTGTCTGGGTCCGGTGACTAAATCCAAACGAAGACAATGTTTTTGTTTTTAAAATACTTATACTCAAGCCATTTGTGGAACTAATTAGGGCCCAAAGTTTGTGTTGTGTCAAGAAAAAGTAAAAAAGAAGCTTATTATAAGGGGTTGGACCTACAAAAACTTTATCTAATTAATTGTAGCCTTTAGGATTAATTAATCTTGATTAATCATATTTTCAACACATAACAATTCCTATCTCTAACATGCAACATATTTTCAGTTTAAGTAGATTTTGGTGGATGACTGACTCAAACAATGGAATTCAAGGGCTGGTAATGTCTGGATAAAAGGCATTTAATTACATTTCAGTCTGTTGAAAAAGCAGAAAAAGAAGCAGAATATGCCTCACCAAAATTGCGCCGAGCTAAAGTTAAAGTGGCACTTTAAGTACTTTACCTAACAGCTGCAGCCAATCACTAATTAGGAGTCTTCAATATGTTACATTACTTTACCTGCTGGGACTGGTGCTGGGAGCTGGGACTAGATCAGTTCGCTCATGAGGAGTGGGCCAAAACACCTGCTGAGAGGTGCAGAAGTCTAATTCACAGTTACAGGAACTGTAAAGGTTGTGCAACAGAATATTAAGTTGAGGGTACCATAATGTTTGTCCATTCCTGTTTCATGAGTTTATTTTTCAAAATAATTCTTTTGAACATAATTGAAAAGCAGTGCCTGTCTTTCATCGGTTAGTTTTAACAGAATTTTTAGTTATTATTAGTTTTGTCAGATTCAGGTTATTTCTGTGACCACAGTGAGTTTTTATTTCATTAACTGAGGGTATCAACAATTTTTTCACGTCTGTATATAAACAGTAGCACAGTTAAAAAACACAAAATTTGTTAAGCTTGACCTTTGGATTGTATTTGTGAACAAGCAAAACCTGAGCAGCTATATAGTGCATGAGTGTGCTCATGCAACAACAATGCCAGAATGATTTATACACTGGGCTGCCTGGTGTAAAATATGCAAGAAATTTCCCTGAAAACAGTATATTGGTAAAGCACCCAATCACAAGTCTTGCTTAAAGAGAGCATGCTGTAATTAAAATGAAAACTGATGAAAGGGAATATCAGATTAGTATTCATGACAGAAAGTTGAATAAAATAATTGGTAAAGACATCTTATTTACAGGGTTTATGGTATATATTACCGTCACAGCCTTCAGTTTTTGGTTGCGGTCACAGTGCAGCTGAGTGTAGTCTTGTTTAAGGGTACATCTTCAGGCAGTTACTGCTAAAAGAACTTTCATGAAGGAAAACAAATAAAGAAGGAAGCAAAAAATAAAAACGCAAACAGAGACTGTGGAGTTTAATGCACTCTGCAGCTGAGTTCAAAAGGAGGCTTTAGAAAAGGTTGGGGGGGCGGGAAAGAGCATCAACAAAATGAGAGCAGAGGCTGAGGACTCTGATGAACTTCTAGTGCTGAAAGGCGGCTTGTTGGAGAGGAAATAAGAGAGACAGAGAGGTTTCCAAAAAACAGATGTGCACTTATTTGCACAAACATGGAGACTATAGGTTCACAGACTCACTCAGACACCATCATGGCCCCAGTCCACTTCATGGGCCAGTTGCATAAAATTCTGAAGTTTCAGGACTAAAACTGTGTGTGTACAAAAGCAGAAATGTGCTCAACTTTTAAAGAGACATGATTATGAAAGCAATGGCATAAAAGAGGTGCAATTTTGCCAGATGTGACATAAAGCCACTCATCAGTGCAGTGCAAAACACTGCACAGCTGCAGTTTTTGAGCACCCAAAATTTAATGAGCACATTATAAAAACTAATTATAAGAATCAAGATTACCATCATACCAGGAAACGAGTTCGGTTATATCCCTGTTTTTCTTTGTTGCTGTTTTTTGAATTTCCTCCTCAGTGTATTGGTTTTAAATTAGCCCAACATGTGCATGTATCACTTCAGGAGCTTATCATCCTATAAATATCAGAGGTACATCTTGTTTTCAGCTCCAAAAATTAAATATGTTTGAAATCTGTTCAGGATGTGGAGGAGCAACACCAGATATTAGTACCACCTGAGTTGACCAAACCATAATGGTGTAAAATTGTTTATATGGCCACTATACAAAGACTAAGATATGGTAGCCTTCCCCAGTTGTGATTTTTTGAAAATCAATCCAGATTTTCTATTTCCATAAAATTTTTTTTTTTTTTTTTTTTTTTTTTTTTTTTTTTACTTGTCCTGTCCAGCATCGAAGCAAGCAGAATGGAAATCTGATTGCTTTATTCTGTTGAACAGTTTTGCTTTATCAAGCGGAGCTTTATGAATATAAGGCTCCACTTGATATCATGTTTATTCATTTTATTTCTTTATTTAAACATTTGTCTATTACACCATTCCATTTCATACTGCTGGGCCTGACAAGGGAAAAATGAAAGTTAACAGAGATAATGATAGAAAGTGAAACAGAGAGAGAGGAGTAAGGAAGAGGAAGAGAGAGAGGAGAGAAAACATGAATCCACTTACACAGTTCACTGGTACATCTGTACCGCGATCCCTAAACAACCAAGGTCTCTGTTGGAAAACAAAACAAGCAATCCCCTACAGGAGGACCTGCAGGTGGCTTAAATATCCTCAGATCATACAAACACACACAAACACACGCAGAACTACGCAGAGAAGAGGTACAACCTAGTCAGCGCAATGGGAAGTAGAGAAGAGGTACAACCTAGTCAGCGCAATGGGAAGTAGAGAAGAGGTACAACCTAGTCATCGCAATGGGAAGTAGTGTCACAGTGTCAACATGCATAATAAAGGGTGCTCCGTGGTGATACAGTCATGCAGATGCAGCCTCGTCTCTGCAAGGAGGACGAAGCCCGCAAGGCTCACGACCCAGGCCCCCAGCAGCTACTCAGAGGCCCAGATCCCAGCTACCCCCCCCCCAAAGAGCGGACATGCATCCCCCGAAGGGCGGCAAAAGGCGGCCCCAGCCGGAGCCCCCTGCAGTCTGGAGGCCCAGGCCCCAGCGGACCAAGACCAGCAGCTGCCGACCCCACCGGGCGCCGGGCGTCCCCCGGAGCGGAGACAGCGCCGGGCCCAGGGCCCAAGCGCCCAGGAGCAGCCACCCCCCCCCGACCCGGGCGGCCCAACCGAAACCCAGGAGGACCGGACCCCCCAGACGACGCCCCCCAGGGCAGGCCAGCCCCCACCCCAACGTCCCTGCCCCATACACCTGACACCAGGGCGCCACCACCTCTACCACCCCCTACCCTGCCACCACGCTCACACACACACTCCCCACACACCTACCCCAACACTAGGGCTGAAAGATATACCGTCACCGCCCCCACATCGAGACATGGGCACCCAAGACATCAATACCGCAAGAGCAACCACATACAAGATACAGATCCCCCCTGCGCCCGCCCCGCACAAAAAGCCCCGGAAGCCACAAACAAAACCGCACCCCCCACCAAAGCGCCCGGCCCCCAACCAACCCGCAGCCACACCGCACCACACCGACACCAAGATGCCCGGCACGAATACCGAGATACGAACCTCCGCCCACACCGCCCAGCCCTACCCAACACCTCCGTGTACCCCCCCCACACACACATACACCCACCCACTCCGCTCTCCGACCTTACATACCCACACTCACTCCTCTCTCCACCCCCAACACTCTCCTCCCTCTACCGTCCACACCTACCCCCACCTCCTCATACCCTCTAACACACACATGCACTCCCCCCACATAACTGCACCAACCCCTCCCCACCCCCCCCCCACACATACGCCCCCACCTCCCTATACCCCCAATACCCCATACAGTCCCCCCTTACATGTCCAGCCCCGCCCATCCCTCTGACCTATCACACTCCCGCCCTTCCTTCCTTCAGCCCCTCATGACCATCCCTACTAGACACTCACGAGCATGCCACTCCTTCCTCCATCCCCCTTTCCTCCAACCACTTACCCATATCCATAAAATTTTTTAAGAGCATAGCACCTGGGCAGGATGTCAAACAGTGGAGGAGAGAGTGAATGTTGAAGAATGACAGGAGGGAGGGACCGTGCAGGGGGAGGGGGATGTGTAGGGGGGGAGTGGGGAGGAGCGGAATGTGTGTGTGTGTGTGGGTTGGGGGCTCGGGTGTGGGAGTGTGGGCTGGGGGAAGAAGGGGATGTGAGTGGGGCGATGCAGGGGTGTGTGCAGGGGGGTGGAAGAGGAGGGGCGTGGGCATGTTGGGTCGGGGGAGGTGGGGCGGTGCATGTGTGTGGGGGGAGCGCATGTGGGTATTGGGGGAATGAGAAGGTGGGGGTGCATGTGGGGTGGAGGGAGGAGTGTGTGTGTGTGGGTGTAAGGTTGAAGGATGAGGTGGGTCGGAGCATGTGTGTGGGGGGAGTGCATGTCGGTATAGGGAGGTGGGGGGTATGTGTGTGGGGGGGAGAGAGGAGCGTGTGGGTGTTGGGGGTGGAGGGAGGTGTGTGAGTGTATGAGTGTGTGTAAGGTTGAAGGATGGGGTGGGTCGGAGCATGTGTGTGGGGGGAGTGCGTATGAGTATTGGCGGTGGCGGGGTAGGTGTGCAGGGTGGAGGGAGGAGTGCGTGTGTGAGTGTGGTGGTGGAGTAGGGGGGTGGTAGCAGTGGTAGCACCCTGGTGCTGGGTGTGTGGGGCAGGTGCATTGGGAAGGGTGGTGTCCCATGCTGGGGGGGGGGATCCGGTCCTCCTGGGTGTCGGTCCGGTCCTCCTGGGTGTCGGCTGGGTCGGGTGGGGGTGTGCTGCCCCTGGGTGCTTTGGCCCTGAGCTCTGCGCTGCGCCTTTTTAGGATGGGGGGGGGGCGCCCTCTGCTGCCCTCTGTGGGGATGTATGTCTGTCCCTTTGGGGGGGGGGCGGCTGGGGTCCAGGCCTCTGGGTGGCTGCTGGGGCCATGCCGGCTTCCTCCTCCTTGCAGAGACGAGGTTTTATCTGCATGACTGCATCACCATAGACCCTTTATCCAGCATGTTGACACTGTGACACTGCTTCCCGTTGCACTGACTAGGTTTTACCTCTTCTCTGCGTAGTTCTGTGTGTGTTTGTATGATCTTATGATACTTAAGCCACCTGCAGGTCCTCCTGAAGGGGATTGTTAGTTTTTTTTTTCCAGCAAAGACTTTGGAATGTTGTTTAGGGGTTTCTGTACAGATGTACCAGTGAACTGTGTTAGTGTACCCTTTTATTGTTTTTCTCTCTCCTCTCTCTCTCTCTCTCACTCTCTCTTTCTTACTCCTTTCTCTCGGTTTCACTTTCTATCATTGCCTCTATTAACTTTCTTTTATTTCATTTTTCTCTTGTCAAGCCCAGCAATACGATGTAAAATACTTACTTATGACACTATCAGCTGATGTTAACGTACTGACATCAACTTTTCTAGACGTGGAGAAGTTGAATCAAGTCAGCTTCCTCCTTCAGAGGACTGTCTATTCATGCAAACTAGCAAGCTGCCATATGGAAGAGATGTCTGGCTGCTCAGTCCTTAAAGTCCAACCCCAAGGACTGTAGTTGGACAACAAGTGAGGACATTAAGCTTGTTGTCGTTTGGATGCACGGATCACCTGCACCAGATGTTGTGCTGCAGCTGTTCTGCTGCAACTGTGTGTTTCCACAAATTGCCAACATGTACCTGTCTCAGCAATGGCGTGTCAAGCCAGTTGGAGTGAGAAGGAAATGGAAGTAGAGTCAAAGGACTCCAAGGGTGGATCAGATGATGATAGTTAAACCCTGCAATGCAGAGTGCTCACACAACTAGGGGTGTGCAAAGCATTTGGATTTTTTGAGGGGGGTTTGGGGGGGATTTGTATATGTATTCAAGTGAAATTCATAACTGGCGTAAAAATCCCTTTTTTTTTTCTTGCATTACATTTGGAATGTAGGTTTTGCATTGAATGAAGCTAATATAGGTGAATGAAACTGACTTGCCTGTGATGATGATTTGGTGCTGTTTGGGGGTTGGTGCTTGTGTGTGGGTGTGTGTGTGCGGGGGTGTGTGTGTGTGTGTATGTGTATGTGTGCGTGTGCGATAGTACCAGGAGAGGATGCTTTAAGAGCGTGTGATTATGCACAGCAGATGTTGACAGATGTTTGATATCTCTGCCTCTACTGATTTGACTTTTGCACGCATTACAAATCACTTTGGTTTTCTCTGCAGCGCTGACTGTAAAATGCTTCCACCCAGAACATGAGCAAGTTTTGGCTCAGCAGCAACTACAATTTTTCCCAGAGGTATAAAATGTAAAAGGTAGAGATGTCCCGATCAGAGTTTTTTGCCCCCGATTCCGAGTACGAGTCATTAGATTTTGAGGATCAGCCGATACCGAGTCCCGATCCGATACTTCTATAATAAAATGAAAATTTAAGAGAAAAAGACAATGTTTCCCCGACAGCAGTGGTCTGTAGGGGAAACACTGCTGCCTAATCTGATTCTGAATCTATCAGCTCGAAGGTGCAATTAGGGAATCAGGAGGTGCCATATTTGTTGTATTTTTTCTTTTTATTTATTCTTATTTTACTTTATTATGACACCTCTTCTGATCAATTACATTCTTCCAGCCCTATTCTAAAAAAGAAAAGATATTTAGCATACATTTATATACCAAACTAACATCAAATTAATGAGTAAGTAATCATTTATGCATGTCTGTGGAAATCACAAAGGAAGCTGGTTATTTCTCCATTTCTCTGAAGCTTGGAAACACATTATTATTTTTGGACAGCAAATAAAACCAACACTAGATTTCAAATAAACTCTGAAACAACAGATAGGCCTAATGTAATGTGTGCTTCGGTTTTACTCCGTCCATTAATGGCAAACAAAGTTTAAGCAGCTTTCTTTTCTTTTTTCTGTCACTTCTCCGCGGGTCACGTCAACCAGCAGCCCCGTCAAACCTGCAGCGCTGCACGCGCTGCACAACTAACATTAAACCAGCACATTGTTGCGTTGCTTCGCTAAATATGAACCACGTGTTACACGTTATGTTGACTTATTGTTGTTTGCTTTGATTAATGGATCAAACCTTTTAAAAGCGGCTCATCATTTCAGCTGCAGCCGCCTTCCCTGTAGTTATGTCTGAGTGAACGGGCTGCTGCCTGCTGGTGCGTTACATTTAAACTCCTGCACCGCCCGGTGATGCTGTAAACAGCACTGAGCTGCGTGCAGGACGGGGCGGTTCACATGAGGCAGAATCAAACCAACCGCTGGTCATAAAACCGAAACTGAGAGGAAACCACGCAGAGGAAAAAGAGGAGCAGCCCGCTGCTGCCGTATCAGTAAAGGAAACATTTAACCGATCCCTGATCGGGAAGTAACAGCCGATTCCGATCGAGTCTGAAATCACGTGATCGGGCCCCGATCCCCGATCACGTGATCGGATCGCGACATCTCTAGTAAAAGGCCTTTAATATGATGGGCTAGAACATGATGCACCAACGTGCATCAGCTTGCACCTTCTTTAGAGTGTAGTGAACTGTCAGTTTTTTCAGTGATGCGCCCCCTATCGGCGGCTAAACTAGCATCCATCTTGCATCATACCTGAACTGTGACTCACTCCAGCCAGTAAAAGACAGTCTTATCTTGACTCTTGTTCTGTCTTTTCCTCTCTTCCTCCGGTAATGTTTCCTTGTGTTTCTTTACCGAATCCAACATGATGCCTGTTCAAAACACCCGCTGTGTTTATAGTTCAAATCCATTTGCTAGCACATGACACGGTGTGCAACCAATATTTGGCTGCATTATCACGGCCGCATCCAGGATGCAAAAGTTATATGGTGCTGTTTCTGGGCCTTGGGACGCCATTGGGCAGTGATGGCTCAAAAATGTGTACAATGACCTTTCGCATGCCATCAAAACGAGTCAGAAGCGCAGATTTTTAAGGTCTACAAGTTATGTTGTGTGTCTTTGAAGGCAGGTCTGGCTAAGCCTTTATTCACTCATGAAAAAGTTTGCATTTTGCTTTCATCTTAAGATTATGATATTTACTTTTTATTGGCATAAAAGAAGAAGAAATTGTTTCCTGTTTATTTCACTATGATGCATGTTATGCTTTTGGTCAGAGTGGGCCATATCTCTGGGAAGAACAATAAGAAGTTGACCAGCACTGCATCTGCCTCCCTAGAAAGTTACTTCAGAGCAACATTGATAAAGTTCTACACTGTGTCTGCTGGGTCAGAACCAAAGAGATAGGATGAGCAACAAAAGAGGAAGCTCGCATCTTCATCTCCACAAGGACACATGTTGAAAATTCACAGCAATTATCAAACTGATATTAACCAGATTTCCTGATCAAGATTTTAATTGTGTTTGGGGAGAGCACCAGCAATATGAGCAGAGTAATTATCCGTGGGATGTTTTAATGTTATGAAACAATGAAGTCATGCAATCTTTGCGTGTAAGACACCACCTAGTGTATCACTGTAGTTGGAACACGATCAGCACATTCACACAGTGCAATGATACGAAGATGCACCATTAAAAACACTCAGACAGATACGTTTCCATCTCAGGGTGAGAAACTCCATTTACCCAGCGAGGGTGCTGAGCTGAAACAGCAGAGGAGCAGCTGCCCTGGGGGAAAGTACTGCTGTGTTCCCTTCCACTCTGCAGAGGTGATTAATGTCTGTGTTGAGCTGGGCTGTGTGACTGTGATCATTGCAATGTAAGATGAGAGTGTGTGATGTATTGTTGGAGGCGTGGCAGGTGTTGGGTCACATATGAAAAACCTCTTTGGGAAAAAAAAAATCTTTACTTACATCCATCATTGCGCCCCGTTATTCTGTCAAATCTCCAGCTTTGAATTCCTCCTGTTGCTCTTGTCATCTGAGCCACTTCTATCTTACTGACTTGTGTCAGTCTCCCCACTCCTGCGGTCTCCCCCTCTTGGCATTGATTTGAGCTTTAACTCTCACTCTCACTTACCCAAGAGGTGGAGTTGAATTACTGTCATTACTTCTGTTTCTCTGCACACCCCTGTACCTGTCTCAACTTTTCTTCTCTCCACTTTCTCTCCGGGACTCCATGGTGTTCCAGTCATCCACTTATATTTATTGTACATTGTGTATGGGAGAAGGAGAATGTGAAGTGAGAGCTCCTCGCTGCCATTACCACCACCTGTGTGGCCAACTCATCACTGTATGTCTCACCCTCCAAGTCCATAAATGAATGTGTTTTCAGCCAGCGGCACAGAACAAATGGAAGCGGTGAGTTGTTTGTGTGCTTGTGTTGCTGCGGAACTAAAAGGCTTTCTTCAAACTTGAGCATTTTCTACTCATCTAATCTGGAAAATCTTTTCTTTAGATCCAAGGGTGCACAAGGGACTGACATCGTTCATCTCAGTTATTGGCCTCATATTTCTGTCTTTCCTAATATCTCATGCATCAAAATAAATGATTGCTCTGCAAAGGAGCAATCATTTATTCTTCCCTTCATGCAAACAGCTTATGGCTCTGTGCAGATGGATTCATCTTTCTTGAGTAAAACTTACAAAACACAACTGTCATTTGTTCTGTTGCGGATCGCTTTATTTTGCAGAGTTCTTCTCATACTATAGGTTTCAACAGTTCTGCAAAATTTCAAACCACGAGAAAGTTTAGGTTGAACTGTAAGCCCCGCCCCAACATGAGCAAATGTGGGCTTTTGGAATATTTTAGTGTGATCCACATGTGAGGAATGTGTGAGTCACGTGAAATTCATGTAATTTTTTTCTGTAAGGGTAGTCTTACAAAGAAGAGCAGGAATGGAAAATCATTCAATTGTTTTTTTAATATTCAACATTACGTACAACTCATACTTTCATTAACTCTGGTTTGATCACAATCACACGTGCACATTAATCCCTTATCAAGGTCTGAGTGAAATATATATCGCAGTAATATGCAGACAATACCTGAAAAAAAGCCTCAGTGTAAAATTCTGAGTATCCAAGTGAATATTAAAGAAACAGAACTCAGACTTGGAGTTCTCTAGACCGGTCTTAGGGCCGGGTCTGTTAAGGTCCAAATTTGCGTGTAGTTATCTGCTCGTACAATCTAGAATTTTGCACGAGGGGCTGAACCACGGTTTGCGGGTGATTTACCAAGAATGAAGGCGCAAATGACAGCGGGTGCAAACGTGTTGGAAACAGCCCCTATATAAATTAGGTTTTCCGTGTTTCGAGGTTTGCAGTGTGGAGAATTGCGAGAGATGACAATGCAAGAGGAAATATGACACCAGATGAGGATGGAGATATTCGAAGGACAGAAATGAAAATAATTTAAAATAAGTTTGATAAATATAAAAAATAATACAACAGGTATCTGTGCAGAGCCTCAGAAGTGGCTAGTTTATGAGGACATGGATCAGGAGTTGCTGAACAAATAAAAGCGTCTGCAGCTCTGACATGGTCTTTATTACGCAGGAGGCTCGCACTTTGGCACAATGCCAACTTCTTCAGAGCTTGCGCTACCAGGTGATGTGATCTGTCCAGGTGCTAAAATCCAAGTTAAAACGAGACACTGGCACAAAGGGGAAATAAAAAGACACAATTAATTTATTTTTTTTTATTTTATTTTCATAATTTTTTTATAAAAATAATTAAAAATAAATTTTTTGGTTTTTAATTCAGCTATCGTTCTCATTAAGTTCCACAATGGCTGCAAACTTTCATTTAACCAGAATATTTTACACGCGTGTTAAATAGTGGTTTGCTGTACTGATTTTTATTGAATTCAACAATGAGAACCAAATACGCTGCCCTCACTGCTCATGAAAAATGATTTTGAATCAGATGTGTGCTTGTCCAGGATTGTCCCACTCAGACGTTGCAGCCTTTAAAGCTGCAAGTTTGCACCTGCTTTTCAGACGTACTAAAAAAGACGCAAAAAAACAGCAATGCAATGTGTCTCACGGTTGATAAATCGCCTTGTGTATGCAAAATTAATATATTTACATTTTCTCCTCCCATTACACGCACTTTTGCGTGTAAACGCCCCATATTGCATATTCATTGCAGAAAAAGTCCTAAATGGATAAAAGGCGCTATTTAGCACGTTTTAAAGACTGAACCCTTTTAGCACACTGTTAATAGATTAGTTGGTATATTTTCTTTATGAGTGCAGTGAAATAGCTCACGTTTTTATGCAAGCAAACTTTTGATAGATCCGGCCCTTCATCTCAAGACCACTTTTCCACGGTTGTCTTGTCCCAGCCTCGATAGTCTTTGGTCTTAGTCTCGGTCTTAGGTCTCTCGGTCTCACAATCTCTCAGACTGGCTGAGCGATGTCAAAGGGATTTGTAACCTTTAATATACAGGAAGGCACAGTTGTTGTTGTTTTTTGTTTGTTTGTTTTCATACATATATTTATAATTATACGCCCCCTTCAAGTATCAAATACTACAATCTCATATATACCGTATACAAAGTAGCTGATCCCAATATGGTGCTTAGATTCTACAAGTCACACAAAATGGCAAAAAAACTAGGGTTGTTTTTGGTCTCGGTCTCAAGCAGAACTAGTCTTGTCTTGCTACTTTCTGGTCTTGGTAGTGTCTTGGTCTCGGTTTAGGTGGTCTTGACTACAAGTCTAAAAGAACTCCAGCGATTTTCTGCAGCAGAAATATCTTTTATATCTCTCTTTCTTCTCTTCTAATTCCTTCCTCTTTCTTTTTTTTTTTGGTTTCTCTCCTTCTCCCCATTTATTTCTTCTCCCTTTCCGACTTGCGGCAATCATTCCACCTTCTGTGGCCTCCTGCCTCCTCCTTGTCTCTTTCTGTATCTCTCTTCATTCATTCTGTTCCTCCTGTTTAGCCTTCAGGTTCCCACCTAAGTCTTTTTAAGTCTCTAGTCTCCTCTGCAGGCCTTTCAAACTACTCAACAGGATTTGGTTCAAACCTGTTTTGCATTTTCTTGGAGGCAGGGAGTAAATAAGTTACAAAAAAGCATCAATCAATAAAGCCCTAAAGCTTCTTTTGTGGACCTAATCCCATGACTGCATATACATTTCCAGTATTTCAGTCAATAGCGAAGCCAGCTTTAGTAGAATATTACATTTCTAGTAAACAATAGTCCATTAATACAATTTTAATTCAGTATTTGACTCTGAGGTGTTATCTAAAATTCAATCTCACATGCTTTGATCATTTATTTAGCGAGCATTTTTACCTCTGGATAACAAATATGCACCGAAACATTGACTGAACCATTAATTATTGAATCATGCTTCAAATATGTTCTAACATACCTTGGTTGGAACTTTAAAGTGCGGATCGTTTGACTTCAAAGCCTTGGTTTACTTTTGCATGCAGCAGCAGGTGTCGATAGATAAAGCATGTAATTCCCCATACCTTGGTCTCCTGACTGCTCCAAAATCCTCTCATAATCAGTACGTGCATAGAAAGCACTTGTCTTCTGATAGTTTCTTGCTTAAAAAATGTCTTGGTAGGCTTATTTTCGGTAATAGAAATCTGTATATTTATGTACAAAATTATTTTTTTCCAAAAGATCCTTATAACTAAAGAAAAGAAAAGGTTGATTATTGACTCCCAAAATGACATCTTAAAAGATCAGCCTTTATTTGATGGCTTCCATTCCAAAAGAGGGTTTGAGGGGTCCAGTTTAGGGTAACACCAAACCAACTTTGATGCTCTGGCAAAAGCTCATAATCGAGGTTATGGAGGGATTTTTTTTTCTCTCTATTTTCTGCATACCCAGTGCCAGTGAAAAGGATAAATATTGATTGCTTTTAACCCCCATTAAGAAATCAACCAGTGCTTTCATTGCTGCCTTGAAGACTGGTCTTTTGCAGGAAAACATTGTGAAGTTTTGCCACAACTTCCCCTCTTTGCTGTCTGCTCACTTTCTTTGTAGAAAATGACAGAGTGCAAAGTCTTCCCAGTTTAGTTGCTTGTCTGTGCATTACCTACTTTATGGAGTTTTAATGAGGTCCTCACAGCTGGAAATGCTATGCATTGGATCTGCGTTAGCATCAGCTTAAACGAATCTGCTTCTTTTCACAGAATTTGCCATTTTTTATGAATATCTGCAAGACAGCGAAATGTTTATTCTAGTTTTCCTGTAAAGTATTTGATTTAGTTTCTACTTCCAATGTGAAAAAAACTCTGCTTTTAACTCTCAGCTGCTCCATGTGCTGCCAGGTTTGTGTCTCCTTGATGAGCCATGCATCAGTTGTAGGAACCAGATATTCAACAGGGACCAGATTTTGGGTGGTCTTCAAAGCATCATAGCGCATTTTTCATTTACGCATTTTTCTTTATTGGAGTTTTGTTTATGTTACATTAAGACTCAAACCATATATATGTTGAAGATAGGTAAGTGAAATAATAAAATAGTGTGTTTATGTGTAAGTCTTGATGGCATGGCAAAGGATGAAACAAACCCATTGTTCTGTGGGAGGTCTGCCGTTTATGAGTTTGGCACAGCAGGAGTCATCCATGTGATGTTTGGCTCGGTGGGAGGTATTACTGCTGACTCCATACTTCCTTAACTTGTTAACACACTTTGATTTGTTTTGTTTTCCTTTTTTTTTCCAATTCTTCATCTTGTTTTTCATCTCACTATTATTTTTGAATAAACATTTAACCAATTCTTAACGATACTTTGAGGCAAAATCAAACAAGAAAAACACATTGCACACAGAACACAGAAATATTTTAGCATTTACTTAAAAAATGCATTCCTTTGAAAAGTATATACTAAAATAT
>JALJCO010002192.1:0-12730 GCA_023101725.1 Atherinomorus stipes | reverse complement strand
TCATCTGAAAAGTTTAGTCTCCAAACTTAAAGGATAAGTTTTGTTTTTTTTTCAACCTGGACCTTATTTCTAGGAGTTTATACGTGCATTTACCCACCGGTAAAGTTTCTGCATCACTTTGAGTCCTTTGGAAGATATTACGTTAAGTTGAGGGCAGCCACTATATAAGACATTATCTGCAGTAAAACTCCTTCATTTCATCAATGCTTTTAGTAGAATGAACGAACAAATGAGTACTATTGTCATGTGAGTTCAGAGTTTCGCAAATTGTGTTTTTTGTTGTTGTCTGGGCAGCGAGCTGCTCTTCTCAGCTGCACTACGGAAGCGTGCATCATGAACAATAGTACTTGTTCGTTCATTTATTCTACTTAAAGTATTGGCGAAAATCAAGTTTTGCTGCAGATAATGTCTTATATGTCAAATGTATTTATAAACTCACTGTTACCACTGGCCTTCACCCAGCACGAGACCCTGCTTAGTTTTTAGTTGTTTCTATTGCTAGTTGATTTGATTCTGATTTCTGCCATGTTCAGCACTTTGTGTTAGCTGTGGCTGTTTTTAAAGTGCTATATAAATAAAGTTGTATTGTATTGTATTGTATTATAGTGGCTGCCCCATCTCTCCCATTTTACTGGAGGAACACCGAACAGCGTAATATCTTCTGAAAGACTCAAAGTGATGCAGAAACTTTACACATATATACTCCTACAAATAAGGTCCAGGTTGAAAAAAAAGGAACTTATCCTTTAAGGTGAAGCTTGGTTTTTATTTCAGGAACAAATCGTGCTTCTCTCTCAAAGCTTGGAAACTCTTGATCAAAGCTACTTTTATTTGCCTGTACTTAATTATGGTGATGTCGTGTATGTGTGTGCTTCAAACAGCTGTTTACAGTCCTTGATTCCAGTGTACCATTGCTCTTCTTGGTCTGCTTCCAACCTATGTTCTTTCATTCTGAGTTCTGACATCAGAATAATTAGTCATCATTTCGGCCATTTTTAGGGTTCTCAGCTTGCAACTCTGCCTGGTGGCATGGTGTGGTCACAGTAATAGTTTACTGGGAGTATAACATCTTTAGTGGTCCTGAAAGGTTGGTTTAGCCTTGAACTAAAACATGCCCTTACTGTATATCCTATACTTTTTCTGGATGTTAAAGTTGCCTGGATTGGAACAAGTGCGTAAGACATTTAGGGAGACAGCTGTCGATGACTGAGGTGGCTCTGTGTTTTGACCTAGGGCACCGGTTGTTCCCCTGAGGTTGACCCTAGCTGAGGCAGGGGAGGCCCTATTGAAGGATGACAGTTGGATGTCCAGGCAAGTGTCTTCCACCACCAGCTTAGGAAAGCAGCCAGGTCAAACCCACTGAGGTAGATTAACCCTTGGGGACTTGGAGCTTCTATCCCCGTTATTGGAGTTTTTTAACCAATAAAAACCAAGGGTCTTAGAAAGCCTTATGCTCTAAGGATTCCCTTGTGAGTATACACGAACCGGTCTGAAAGGAAAGCACACAACAGCTATTTTAACATAGCAGTCATACATCAGTGGAGACACGGTCCCGAGTCTTATGCCACGTCTTCCTGTATGCGACCTTGGACTGGTTACACACTGTACCTTTAATCTTCATCCCCCCCTTTACCACAGGAGATTCTGTCATAAGTCGGTCAGACAAACCTGGACAGAAGACAGTAGTACGTTAGACCAGCAAGACAAGGTTAGACAACAGAATTATAGCTGTTCATCCCTACCTTCCTGTTTGCTACTAAACCCCCTCCCTTTATCGGCCTTTGCTAATAAATTTAAATACAACTGAGGAGAAGGAGTCAACTAGTCTATTATTAGAGACAGCCTCCCCTGAACTGGCATAATATGAGATTTAATTTACAATAAGACTCTCAAGGACAGGTGTATGCAGACTCAGAGACATGTGAACCGAACCCACGCCTCGGTCACAAGTGTGACCTTTACATTTAACTTACAGATTGGGGGGGGGGGAGCCACTGGATTTACTCACGCTCACTTTGTGTGAGAGTCATACCTGGCCCCGGTCCTGGGACAATCTGGAGAGATAGAATTCGCATGTCAGTGAGTCGCCATTATGATGGAATCCACTAACGTTCAGTAATCATTGTGCCCTCCCGGGATCTGCCCCAAAGAAATGCAGGAGGTAATAAGATTGTTTCCACTAGGCATCAGTACATTTTATCACAATTTTGACTGTTTCAGGAATCTAAGATATGTATCTAAGGCAAGCGTTCTTCCTTGCAGTGAGCGTGTACATATAAGGACATGCAGTGTCTCCTACTTACACCCCCAAACAGTCAGAAAGGCGATTACACTTTCACCGATCACATCAATGCGTAGCATGCCTCATGAATCAGAAAAATCTGAAGTTGGCGTTTCCGAGGTGAGGATCCATTTCCTGAGTCAGCGAGGCCGCCAGATTCCAGTCAGGTGGTGTAATCAACCTTTGACTCCAAGCCAATGACCCCTCCCTTTTAATGATCTAAGTCGGTTGTCAACCAGTCAGGTGTTCGTGGGCCCTTTCGTGCCTTGCTTTCACTGCCCACCCCCCTTTATTCCAGCCGGCCACTGCCACCACGTGGGCTGGAAAGAAAATGCTCTAGGGTTTCCTTGCATACCTCTGCATTTCCATGGAGGCATCGTGAGTGAGTCACATGATCACTATTTTATTGTTTTTATTATGTTATTTTTATGAACTTCCTTTTATTTATTTATTTATCCATTTATTTATTTATTTTTTATGAGCATGGATCTGCACTTCCCTATTTTAATCCTATGCTATGTCACTCCCCTCCCAAGGACTCAAATGCTCCTGGCCTCTGATGAGGCGGCTGCACACAGAAGACGCACACACGAGACACACAAATTGTGTAACAAGACCCAACATCTGTTAATAGACACACAGAGAGCTCCCTCCATACTCACACACAGTAAGTCAGTCCGTCGGTCCGTTAGAGCATTTTCTGGTAAAACCTCTATTTCGGACCATCATTTTGGTCCAGGGACATTTGGCAGCGGAATGGTTCCAGTTAGGCTTTCAGATGACTTGTTGTGGCCGAATTTCAGCCGAGTCAGGTGAGCCAGGGCAGACCGCTGTACAGAATCCCCATATTTTCCACCTCCCAAGGGGTGGGAGTATGTGAATAAAGGTGGGCTTTATTTACCATTGTTTTAACAAGTGAGACAGAGTAAATAGTTAGTAAGGGCCCTGCATGCATGAAGGATTTTTCATCATTACAATAGACACAAAAATACAACGCTGATTCACACACACATACAGTAAGCAGCTAGAACCTCGAGCAGCACACACATATTCAAACATCCATCATGACTTGTTTTAAAGAAATAAGGGCTACCAATCCATGGATTAGGCCTACAGTATGACTTTTTGGATACCCAATTCAGTCAGCTGACAGTTTGATCGTGTTTTTTAACATTCCTTCTAGGTTTTACTCTTAGCTGTTTTCTTAAGTTGCAACAGTAATTTCACTGGCATGCCAAGAAAGATAGTGCAAGATTCTTTTCCCGGGGATTTTCTCCGGTGCTCTGTCTCTCTGCCCATGAGAGACATGCGCCAGCAGAAGGCTCTTACTCAAGTTATTACAGTAAGGTTACAGTGCTTATTTATAGACGTCTTTTTTGCATTACAGCAGCTGTGTAAGTTTTCCAGAGCTACGTAGTTTCTCCCGCACTTTGGGAGAGAAGTAAGGATTTTACTTAAGAGAAAAGGAGTCCCGATGTTTGTATTTCACATACAACACTGTTTATTCTTGGACTCCTGTCGTAACAACTCCGCAGGTCTCCAGAGAGGAAGGCTGCATTCTCCTCCTGGACGCGTCAGAAAGACGGCAACTGCCTTCCCTAATTACTACCTAATACACAACTAAACGCATCCTCCCGCACCCTGCGTCCCTATGGGACAACAAGCCTGCATATAAAAAAATATATAAAAATTCTCTCTTCACAACTCTATAAGGTTACGACTTGTTATTTTCTCTTACTTAAGTGCACTTTTACAGTTTCTTTATCCTATGTACTTCACCTTAAATGTACTTTAGCAAAAGCCTTTTAACCATTCTGTTAATCAGGACTTCATCAGCATAAGTTATCCTTAGCTTATATTTTCCAAATCAAAATTTCTTGTGCGCACAAGATCTAAGTTCTATCACAAGACCACCAAGCACATCCTCTTTAGGTTCAAAGTGGGTGACCTACACCGCTGGGCTCAATACGCAGATCCGAGTGGGCAGCCTACCTTCTTTGAGGTATTTTCGGGGGGCAGCACCCGAACCCAGAAATGCAGGTCCAGAGTCCCATCAATCTCCCGGCTGGCATCGCCAAATGTTGTGGATAAAATGTTTTCTCAAGAAAAGGACGAGAAAGGCTTGGTAGGGTCTGGTGATAGAAGGTCAACACCTCAGGATTTATTATCAATTCAGAGTGACAGAGTTCATCCTAGACAGAGGTAGAAGACCCCGTTTTACATTTGACATCAATCTTTATAGAGCACTGATATCCCTTGAGACAAAAGCCTTATTAGATCAACCCATATACAGTATGACGCTAAATTAAACATAGACACACCATTGCCCGTATCAGATTTAAAGACACACAACGGAACTTTCAGCAGTTTTCTAAGTGACGCGCCCCCTGTCGGCGGCTAAACTAGCATCCATCTTGTTCGTACCTGTACTGTAAGCTCACTCCAGCCAGTAAAAAACAGTCTTATCTTGACTCTTGTTCTGTCCCTTCCCCTGTTTCTTTTCCTCTCTTCCTCCGGTGATGTTTCCTTGCGTTTCTTTACCGAATTTGACATGATGCGCATTCAAAACAGCCACGACGTTGATACCTGGTTTACATCCGGTTGCTAGTGAGTGACGCGATGCTGCAACCAATAGTTGGCTTCAACGTCACGGTCGCATCCCGGATGGGAATCTTACATAGTGCTGTTTCTGAGCCCCGGGACGGCTCTGGGCACTGACGGCTCGAAAATGCGCTTAATGAATGTTGGTGTGACATCAAAACGAGTCAGAAACACAGATTTTTAAGGTCTAAAAGTTACGTTGTGTGTCTTTAAATGTCATGGCTATAATAATATTATCTTAAGCCCTTCTGACTCTGGTAAACAACACCTGCTTCTGCCCATCTCTTACTCTGACTTATTAGTGACAGTGACTGTTAATATTGTAGTCTATAAGGATTGAGAAATCCACCACATGATCTCAAAGGTTTTTTTTATTTGGTTAAATAAAGGATTAATAAAAAAAGATCACACAGTAAGAATAGTTTCTGCATGTTTTCAGAATAGCAATCGACAAACAACCTATCTCAATGGGGGTGAAATTTTGATCCTAATGAGTGTGATCGGAGCAGAATCTCCTGATTGATATGTTTTCAGCTTTTAGTCTGGTCAGGGGTTTTTTGCAGACTGTCCATGTAGCATGGCTAAGAATTAATATTTTCACAGTTTTAAGTGTGTCAAAGAATGAAACCAATTAAAAACTAATTATTGTTCATTTAAAGTTAAGCAAACCCACATAAAGCCTAGCATTTGCTGTCCTTGGGTAGAACTCCACTTTCTTCCAGCACCTTATTAACAGCTGACATAAGGGGGGTGCTGAACTTCAGTAGTCTGCCATCATAGGTCAGCTGGTCTACTAGCGTCTCTGAATCTCCATCAACTCTGCACAGACAGAAAACAGAGAGACAGCAGTTACAACTGAGATGCAGTAACACTGAGGGCAGGGTCACATTTGGCATGACTGGTTTAATCCCGTTTCAGCTCACCAGGTGTCAAAAACCTGTACAAATGGCTTCTGATCACGCTTGCAAAGTTGGAAACGCGCCACTATGCCGCCATGTCATGTGACCGCATTTGCGTAAGTGACAGCACCTGCTTCACTCCAGTCCAGTGGGTGGTGCTGATACTCATTCGTGTTGACGTCCACCCAAACATGCTGATAAGCCTTTTGAACCTTCGCAGTTTTCCGCCAACTACCTGATGGCAAGCTTGTGTAGCTGCTGAGCTAAAGACTGCAACAAGAGCTGCTTCTCATGCTTTTGAAGCCATGTTGTCTCTCCTCTTCTTTGCGTTTTAGAGCGGGGACAGGGCTTCTAGGCGCAGCTTCGTCACATGGGTGAAGTACGCAATCTTTCCGAGCCAGTAACCGTTGCAGACCACCTCCAGAGATGGGTCTGGGCAACGTGCCGCAGCCATCGGTCACACCCGGGATTTACTCCAACCATGCCAAGTGTGACCTGCCCCTTCGACATTCAGTGACTTAAAAGCAAAGTAGAGAACTGTAGAAAAGCATCAACCCACCTTGTGTGGTACAGATGTGCTATGTTCTTATCAACCCAGGTGCAGTCTTTATGCGAGTTCTCCACTCTGTGAACGGCTAAACTGAACACAGGTCGAGGGCTGGTGACGATCTTACAATTCGATCTCTGAAACACAGATTCACCCTTGTGGTACAGATGAGCCAGGATGTTCACCCCGGGTATATTTTTCCAGCAGTTTTGTTGAGGAATTGTTGTTCCGTCAGGAGGAGGAATCTTGACATTATTGGGAAACGTAATAGTCTCAAACTTGTAACACATGTCAGGGCTGTGGTCCTTCTCCAGCTGTGGAAACAGCTCCAACCAGCTGGTGAGAGAATGGTTTGGAGTTAAACCCTATGGATGGATAGATGGATATATGGGTGGGTGGGTGGGTAGGTAGGTAGGTAGGTACTTCATTGATCCCAAAGGGAAATTGTGTGCAGTCTGTTGCTCACATGAACACCAGTAAAAAAAGCAGAAGCCATAGAAAGTAAATATAAATAAATATAAACATGAATAAATAAAGCAGATAAATAATGCATCACCCGGTGCCAAAGTCTAGTACCTTTGACAGCCGGTGTACAAAAGTGTCTTTATGTTACTTTCTGACCTTAAAGAATGGAACATCCACAGATGGATGTGCATTAATTTTCTACTCACCCTCATGCTGAGTAAGACTCTGGAGCACTTTTTTAATATTTCAAATGCAGCCGGTGATCGGACAGGTTTTCGTTTTCCCCCCAACTTTCATATAATCAAGTTCACCGGCGGCTGAACCAAAAAGGTCCATGAAAGTCCACAGAAACTTGTCAATATTCCTCCATACTGCTCGTCCAATGTTATCCAAGTGTCCTGAGTGGATGGCGTCCATAATTTACTGGAAACCACATCATTTAGGATATTTTATAGCCTGAACAGTACTACATTGCAGTTTCTGTTTGCGCATTCTTACACGTTCATGACACTACGGAAGCCATGCCGTTCAGCGCCTACTCTGCCAATAATGCAAGTGTAGAAGAAGAAATTTGCTGTTTACATTGTGTTAAGAGTGAACGAGCTGAAGACAAACTGGGACAAACACAAGAGGGGTTGGCTATCGATTTAAAACTAAGAAAGAAAGAAAAAGAGAACGCGCTCATCTGCCGCGGCTTCCGTAGTGTCGTGAACTCGTAAGGGTGCGCTTTGTGGCAGCTAGATGTTCTACTGTTTAAAGGCCCTGTACCTGATTTTATTTTAATCTCTTTCAGAAAAATGCTTTCTACACGGTATATTGTGTGTTAAAAGGTTATTTCATGAAAATAAACCACTCATTGATTGCATATATGCAGGAATCCAGGCCTTTTTAGTTTAGGTTTCTAAGGATGGCGTGGCGCTCTCCTCGTGCCAATGCAGTTCATTCTACATAGGTTTCGGTTTTCTATCAGCCACTTAGTGTTTTGCTAACGAGGAGTGCCCTCCCCCGTGCGTGCACAGCAGCACTTGTAAACAGAACTGCATGGCGTCTACCGAAGCGAAAGTCGCAATACCTCAGCAAAACAGCCTGAAAGCATCAAAACTGAGGAGGAGAGACTTGAAACTCAGGAGAGACGAAAGAAGGAATAAAGGATTTCATGTAAATCGTGGTGGTTGTACTGAAGGTAGAGAGCTGGACAACCTCGGATTGAATGTGGACTGGAAGTCCGCCTGGACAGGTATTTTTTCAACAACTTTCGTCTTAGCAACATTTTATATGTCCTTGGGTGCTGGCGCTGCCTCAGCTGGTCTACCGTATAATACAGTTAATTCACTGGAAGATGCAAGTTCTCTCTGGAGTTTCTTTGTGCACGAGTATGATATTGTGCAGTGGGAGGAGAGAAAAGAGGGGAAGGAGCGTTTCTTACTAGGAGAAACAGTTAGGGGCGGGGCTTACAGCTCAAACTACACTGTTCACCTCGCTCATGGTTCGAAAATGAGCAAAATCAGGTACAACGCCTTTAAGCTATAAAAGTCTACTAAATAATGTCGTTTCCAGTAAATTATGGACGCTACCCACTCAGGACACTTGGATTACATTGGACAAGCAGTATGGAGGAATATTGACAAGTTTTTGGGGACTTTTATGGACCTTTTTGGTTCAGTCGCTGGTAAACTCCATAAACTGTTTAATGTGGTTCATTCTACGAAAAACTGCCGATCTCCAGCTGCATTTGAAATCTTAAAAAAGTGCTCCAGAGTCTTGCTCAGCATGAGGGTGAGTACAAAATGAATGCACATCATTCTGTGGGTGTACTATTCCTTTAAACCTCATTTTCTGACTCAGTAAATTACACTTTGCCAACAAATATGTACATTCCTGTAGCAGTCATTGCCCAGCAACTTCCTGAGGCTGAGAAAATACACTTCACAAGCAAAACTTTAATTTCCAGGGCACCGTTTACAGCTGAGCTGTGACTAGGGGCAACATTTTGCACTGAGAATTTTTAGGATTACGGCCCCAGGTGCTGATCGGTTGCATGAACATAATCCAGGCATCACCAACTTCAGACTTCTTGGGCCAGTGTCCGGAAGGTTTTTCAATGTCACCCTGTGCCAACACTCATCCAGACTCTTTGGTAATCATTAATTTATAGAATTTTGGCCAAAACATGCTGCTGTCAGGTTCACAATCAGCTCATATTTTCTATTAAATGGTCAAATGTAAATTGTGTTTATAATAACTCAACAAGAAACTGTGAGAACAAAGCTCTACCTGTTGGCTGATTGTGGCAGAATAAGCTCATCAATATCCTGCATGGCCACATATTTGGACCGGTACATGCTTCTGTACAGGCAGTCATTGAGAGCAGGAACCTGACCGAAGTAGTGAATTTCACCAGGACCCATTTTAGAAGCAATGTAGTGAGATACTTCTATATACTTGGACAGAGTCCAAGGAATCACCTCCAGGAAACCTGAAGAGAAAACACAGTGGTTTAAGATTAGGATTAAAGTCACATGCAGGGATGATTTTATCTTTCTGTAAATAGTAGTCATTATTTAAACAAAAACAACAACAACATGTTTTTATGCTATTTCAAGGTTAAGTTCAGGGGGGAAAAAAGATCAGCGTCACATTAGATCATTCTGCACTGCAAAAACTTAAATCTTAGCAAGTGTATTTCTAGTCAAAATATCTTATGACACTCAAAATAAGACAAAATTACCTAAAGAGAAACATTTCAATGAGATATAGGACCTTGTTTATCTCATTTAATGAAATCTAATAAAAAAAAATTATGCTTGTTCCATTGGCAGATTTTTTTCTTTTTTTGCTTATTACAAGCAAAAAAATCTTAGTCACTCTTAAAATAAGTTTAAAAAAAAAGATTTTTTGGATTGTAAATTCTGCCAATGGCATATGCAAAATTTTCATAAGATTTCTTATCGGCATCATCCAGTAATCTCCTGATGTTGTTCTTGTTGTATTTTTTGTTGTTTTGGTTTGCCTTGTTTTTGCTTGTCATTTTTGTTATGAATGCCATATCTTGCTCTAGTTTTATAATAATAATAATAATAATAATAATAATAATTATTATTATTATTATTATTAATATATATTTTTTAAATTTATTGAGTTGAGATGTGTGTGCATAAGTGAGAGACAGCGAGCACACAGTCCGTATGATGAGAAGACGGCCTTGGCTGCAGCCAGAGGATAATAATAAATAATAATAATAATAATAATACATTTTATTTCATAGCGCCTTTCATGGCACCCAAGGGCGCTTTACATAGCAACAATAAAACACAAAAGTAAAGTAAAATGCAAAGATAAAAAAGAACAAATTAAAAGCACTAAGAATGCGACCAGATGGTGTTACAGCTTATATGCAGTTTTAAACAGGTGGGTTTTCAGTCTGGATTTGAAAATGGAGAAGCTGTCGATGTTTCTGAGATCTGGGGGCAGAGAGTTCCAGAGTTTGGGAGCAGAGCGACAGAAAGCTCTGCTTCCCATGGTGCTGAGGCGGGTGGGAGGGACGGTGAGGTGAAGGGAGGGAGGAGGACCCTAGAGAACAGGAGGGAGTGGCAATATGGATGAGGTCGGACAGGTTGGGGGGAGAAAGGTTGTGGGTGGCTTTAAAAGTGTGGAGGAGGATCTTGAAGGTGGATCTGAATTTGACCGGAGGCCAGTGAAGCTGTTGCAGAACGAGGAGTTTGTGAGGGAGACCAAAGAGGAGTGAATTATAGTAGTCGAGACGGGCGGTAACGAGTACATGGACCAAGATGGCAGCAGTGGGAGGGGGGGGGTGAGAGAGGAAGGGAGACGAATGATGGAGCAAAGACGGAAGTAAGCAGACTGGATAGTGTTATTGATGTGAGCTTGAAAAGACAGCGAGCTGTCGAGGATGACACCCAGACTCTTTACCTGAGAGGACGGGGAAACAGTAGCGTTATCAAGAGTTATGGAGAAGCTGTCGATTTTGGAAATGGTTGTTTTGGTGCCGACAAGAAGTTCAGTTTTGCAGCCTTAAAGCGCCTGGGAGAGCAGTTGGTGGGGGTTAAGGACCTGGCTCAGGGGTCCACAGGGGTTCACCCAGGGGTTGTGTCGGGGAATTGAGCCCAGGTCCTCCGCACCCAAGCCCATGACGCTACCACTGGGCTATCCACTCCCCCAATCTTTGCACTCACTGAGAGACAGAAGAGAGACAGAAAAAAAATGGTGTGTCTCAAAGACAGGATCACCTTGTCTGAAGAAAGACTGAAGCCCGAAATGTCACTGCATTATTTTTTTTTTAAAGAGCATTCCCTGGTGTGCAGATCCCTATTTTTCCAGTTTGATAAGATTTCTTGAAATAAAATGCATTGCCTTAAAACAAGATCTTATATCTTACTGAAATGGTCCTCTTTAGGTAATTTTGTCTTATTTTGAATGTGATAAGTTATTCTGACTAGGAATTAGAAAAATATACTTGCTAAGATTTGTTTTTGCAGTGTAAGCAGGGATGACTGCACTTTAAACTGAATCTCGGAGCATTTCACTCCTTTCATTTTACAAGAATCCTTCCCTTTCACAACCCATTGTGGTCGGCAAAGTCAGTGTTACCATGAAAAAGCAGGAAAACAACAGGAAGTAGATACTGGACCTTTCTGTGTGTAGTAGTCAAGTATAAGCTGTGTCTCAGGGCTGCAGCTGGTCTTATAGACGACCACCCTGTCGACTCCCAGTAGCAGAAACATTTCAAAAGTCTGTACCAGCTGCAACACAAAGGAGATCACATCACAAACCAAATGAAAATGTGAGCATTAATTTACAAGACTGCCATGAAGAACTAGTTTCCTCATTTTTGTGGTTGTATGGTGGAAAGCCACAAGGCACCCTCTGAGTTTTCCTTTTTTTCATCTTGGTTGTTACGCTTTGGAAAATATTAGGGATGTCCCGAAACTGATGGGAGTATTGGTACTTGCTCTGATACTGGCCAACTCATGACAGCACCCAATACCGCAGATGTCAAATGGCTCACTGTGTTTACGCCGCCATGCTGGCAGGAAAATACTCTTCAAAGACACACAACGTAATTTTCAGACCTTAAAAATCGGCGTTTCTGACTCATTTTGATGGCACACCAGCATTCATCACGCGCATTTTCGAGCCTTCACTACCCAGAGGTGTCCTGAGGCTCAGAAACAGCAGTATGTAAGATTCCCATTCGGAACGCAGCTGTGACGTTGCAGCTGACTATTGGTTACTATTGGGTCCGTTGCAGCACTTACTAGCACGGATATGAACCAGACATGCACCGCAGGTGTTTTTGAACTCGCATCATGTCGGATTTGGTAAAGAAACACAAGGAAACATTGCTGGAGGAAGAGAACAAAAGAGAGGAAGGGACAGAACAAGAGTCAAGGTAAGACTGTCTTTTACTGGCTGGAGGGAATCACAGTACAGGTACGATGAAGATGGACGCTAGTTTAGCCGTCGATAGGGGGCGCGTCACTGAGGAAACTGCTAAAAGTTCTGTTGTGTGTCTTTCAATGAGCGTCGCCAGCTTTTAGTTTACCTCTCATTTAAAATCAGAGGACCCTTTTTTTACACGAGGATAGATTAAATATATCTGACCCGTATCATGTCACTGGGATACATTTCAAAATGTTGGCGGTGGTCCAAGAGGAGCTTTTCTGGTCCCTCTCTCTCCTCCCACCAGACCTGTGCTCCCCCCACATACATACAGTTTTGGACATTTCTTTCAGGATTCACTTTGTCAGTGGTAACTTTCCTTCTACTGTAGTTATGTTTCCTACGCTTTCCAAGTATATTTTTGTTGAGCTGGTATAAGTTTGAATATGTAAAATTATGATGATGCATTGCTACAATACAGCAAACCACACTGTAAGCTTTTGTTTCTTCTCCTGTGAAGTTTGGCAAATACTCAAA
>JALJCO010002191.1:0-14534 GCA_023101725.1 Atherinomorus stipes | reverse complement strand
GATGGATGGATGGCTACATTGATGGATGGACGGATGGATGAATGGATGGATGGATGGATGGATGGATGGATGGATGGATGGATGGATGGATGGATGGATGGCTACATTGATGGATGGATGGATGGATGGATGGATGGACGGACGGATGGCTACATTGATGGATGGACGGATGGATGAATGGATGGATGGATGGATGGCGTGTCCATCCGTGTGCATCCTCTGCAGGGCTGTCTCTGATGTTGGTCTCATGCTTTCACACACACATATGCATACACACACACACACACACACACACACACACACACACACACACACACACACACACACACACACACATACACACACAGTCACACACACACATGCAGGCTGGCCGTGCGCTGCTCTTCACTCCGTGTGGGCGTCTGTGTGTGTTCTGGTTTACCTACCTTCCTGAGGACAGGGGTGAATTATAGGCCTTGTGAGGACCGTTGATGTTTCCAGGCTGCGTGATGGTTCCCGGGCTGCTCCGGAGATCAGGTTACATCCCGTTTTAGTGCTCAGATGGGATTGTGGGAATGGTCAGTTCTACCAGCACAGCAGCACCTCGTCGGCTCAGACACGTTCTTCCGGCTGCATCCTCTCAGCTCGGCTCTGTTCAGAGCGTTTCCTTCGTTTAGCTGATTTCTGAGTGTCTGAGTGGGATGGCATCCGTGTTTTCGTCATGCCTCCTCTCAGTGGCTGTTCTTTTCGTGAGTTAGATCCGCCCCAACAAAGCTGGACCGTCACCTTTTCCAAAAAAAAAGTTGGAATTAAATTCTTAGTCCAAAATGGTCCAGGTTCATATTTAACTCTGTATCAGTGTAATAATCTCATTTTAGGTTTATTTCTTTAATAACTAAAGCAAATCCAGCTGCTTTAACAGACTGAACCTGTAAAATGTGGCTGATAAACATGAATAACATCATATAAAATATATTCTGAGATGGTCACAAACACATTTATATCACACGTATAATTCATGGAATAAAATCAGACTCCTACAAGAACAAATCAGAATTAGGCTATAAACACAAAAATCTACAACATTTTACTACAAAAGAGGAACAACAGAAAAAACTGATGGAAACTGATTTAAAAAGAGATAAAATGCTGCAGTAATTGATCACATTGAAGATAGAAAGGCTCTATTTAATGAATCTGTAAAAACCTGGATTTTATTTGTTTAGACAGAAATTAAAGCACAAAATTACATTCAACAATTTATTTATTTAAACTTTTCTTAGATTTTTTTAAAAGAAGTGGTGCAGACAGACATTTTCTGCATCAATAGCAGGTTTTCTCTCTTTCTGTGTTAAAAATTCTTTCTGTCCAGCGAGTGTTAGATGTTTGTTCCCTCCGTTAGCATTAGCATTAGCATTAGCTGGTGCTCCATCCATCTTCTCAGCTCTGCTTTGTTATCTCCACTCACTAATCCATATTTAATAAATTGGTGTGGGGTTTTGGCTCTTTAGGGGCGGTTTGGGACCATTTTTGTCATTATTTAGTTTTAATTCTTCTTGTAGAACAGTTAGCTACAGGCTAGCGGCTAGCTGAGTGTCTTCTGCTTGCTTGTTGAACTCTGACAAATTAGCGCCACCAGGTGGGGGGAGGCTACACTGCGACTCATCCAGTCATAAATAACAGTGTAAATATACGGTCCTCGTGGCCCCTAGGTGGTGCTGAGCCCCGAGCTTGGACCATGGCCCCGTGGTTATAAATCACAGATTTAAAACATCAGAATGTCAAACCGCTGCTCCTGTTATGCTGACTGTTATGGCCCGCTCCAACCGTCTATCATTCTTTATTCTTTTATTCACATCCCCCATTAGCTTCCATAGCTGTGGTCGCTAATCTTCATGGGGTCCACATAAAAAAACATGAAACAATTTGGAGACGTAAAAACATACATTTACAGATCACAGAAACCTATCAACCTTACAAAAAAAGAGACACAATCTATACAACACCACAAAATTTTGGACAGACGAATTCTAACTGTCCAGGAGCAAGACCAACACAATTGGAGAAAACTAGATTTTGATATACAATTTAAAAATTACGTATACATTTACAAGTTCATGAGTACAGCAAGTACTGTATTTGTTGTGCGGATTCTCTCCACATCTAAGTGATTTTTTAAAACTATATTTGCCCTTGATGCATTTCCAGGGTTCCCACGCGTCCTGGAAAACCTGGAAAATGATTTATTAAAAACACATGGAAAATGAAAAAAAGAGTAAAATGTCCAGAAAAAGCTTGAGTTGTTCTGCTAAATAATTTTTCCTGTCGCCGCTTCGTCTCTTCTTCGTCTTTACTTCATCACTGTCCAAAATATAAGCTACAATTGTAGAGCACTTCTCCAAAAGCTTGGGGTGGAACTTATTAGTTTATGTTGTGATAACTTAACTCATACTTTCGGCAACTGAAAAAGTTCTGAAAATGTCCTGGAAAAGTCCTGGAAAATAACTTCAACCAAAGAGTTTCAACCCTGATGTTCGTTGGTAAGGAATTCCAGTGACTGAGGGCTCTGTAAATAACTGTCTTATTCAGTTGATTTGTTTTGGGATGAGGGAGATCAAGGGCCGACACGGCGCCGAATTACAGTAAAAACACCCAAAAATGTAAGAAATCTGCCCTATAGGGGATTATCACGCTTCGTGTTTCTGTTTCCAGAACTTGTAACATCTAAGTGCTCTCTCCTGTGGGCCGGTCTAACAGTCGCTGAATCCAACGTCCTTGCTCTGACATTTTACTTTGTAAATTGAATAAACGCCAACCCTCCTTAAATCTTCATGGATTCCAGAATGAAGCGATGCTAAGGAAGAAGTGGATCAAAGCGATTCGCCGGGATGAAGGGTCGAACATTATATTAAAACAGCTTGTCTGTAGCCGGCACTTCAATGATGCTGACAGCTGGCGTTAGCAGGCTAGGCGTCAGCAGGCTAGCGTTACCCAGCTAGCGTTAGCCAGCTAGCGTTAGCCAGCTAGCATTTACAGGATGTGCCTAACTTTGAGCGTCCGAAAACACACAAGCATCTGAAAATCAGGGTCTGTACTCCCCTGCTTCTAGTGAACAACTGGGGACTGATAAGAAAGGAGACGCCTTATAAAACAGCATTTTCACAGATTTTGTCCTCAGACGAGGACGTTGTCTCTACACGTAGCAGCAGCTGCACGTCACCTCTGCTGGGTGAACGTCATCGCCTACGCAAGGTTTTTTTTCTGGTCATTTTATTGATGATAAAGGCCCAAGATCGGATTTCCAGATGCTTGTGTCTTTTCAAATGCACAGTTGAGCACATCAGCTAACACTAGCCTGCTAACGCTAGCCTGCTAACACTAGCGTTCTAACGCTAGCCTGCTAACGCAATCTATAATGTAGTCTGCATCATTGAAGTGCCGGCTACAAATAAACGTGCTACCTTGTTTTATTAGAAAGTTCGGCCCCTCATCCCGGAGAATTGCTTTGATCCACTACTCCCTTAGCATCGCTTCAGTCAGGATTCCACAAGTGAAAGCGTAAGTAGGGTTGGCGTTGTTTATTAGATTTACAAAGTGGAACAGAGCAGGGACGTTGGATTCAGCCACTGTTGAACTGGCCCACAAGAGGAAACGCTTAAATGTGACAAGTTCCAGAAACAGGAACACGTAAGCGTGATTATCCCCTATTATCCTCACAAAACTAGGGATTAGCCTCCTGAAACCGGTAGCAAAGGTCTGAAACCGCGACCGGTTTGTGTTGCATGGGGACGACGTAGCCGCGGAAGGAAGTTGGGGGAGGGAGGATATGACGTCAGTGTGACAACTTGCGTTGGTCTCGTATACGAGATCAACAATGACGACTGTTTAACTGTGTTGAAAACTTTAGCGTTTGCCTCGTAAATCTGCTCCTGCTTTGTTGATTTGCAGCGACACGCGATGAGTCTTTATTAGCGCATGCGCTGTGTCTTGTTCTGGGTTTAGAGTGTCACACTTTAATCATCATAGCGCCCCCCACAGCCTTGTAGGATGTACTACAGTGGTTTCATGGGCATGGTAAATCCTTTCCCCGAATTTCTGATATCGGTTTCACACCTGAACCGGCTTCAGCTCCGTGTGGACTCAGCCCAAAGCAGCCTTGACTGACCTGTCTAGTCATATAACTGTGCTTTGAGCCAGTCTGGTTAAAAAAAAATCAGGTTTCTGATCAACAATAGCATTTCAGTTATATTATTATTATAATTATTAATATTATAGATATTATTTCAGCCTGGACAGTCAGCCATGACAAACTGGTGTTCATTTTCATTGCATTTGTTCAAAAAGAACACTGAAGAGCTAATCTTGCTGCTCTATTTTGAGCAAGCTGAAGCTTATTAATATGTTTTTCTGCAGTGCTGGACCACACAACCATACAGTACCCTAAATGAGAGAGAACTAGCGCCTGCATCACCTGATTTCTGAGGGTGTAAAATAATAAGAGCATCATCTTGTCATTGCGATACCTTGCCCCATTTTTTACAGCAACAGGGTCAATATGGTCCGATCATGACAAATGATCATCTATTATAAAAACGCGTAGTTTTATTTTCCTTATTTGGTCTATTGGGATGCCACCTATAGATTTAGACAGGATTCTTGAGCAAGCCTTATACTGGTACCAATAACCATGCACTTAGTCTTAGTGATGTTTAAAAATTATTTATCCTTTACCCAATCAGACACAGTTTGTAATTCTTTGCATAAAACCTTAAATTCCTTGCATGTTGATGCAGCACAGAGCATCGTTGTATCAGCATACATTACAGCTTTTGTCTGTTCCAAAACATAGGGCAAGTCATGGGTAAAGATAGAAAATTAAAGAGGACCCGGACATCTTCCTTGAGGGACTCCACAAGGTACAGCGTTGCTGTCTGATAAGCTTCCACTGGAGGTTTGGAAGGAGGTCTAGAAGGAGGTCTGGGAGGAGGTCTGGAAGGAGGTCTAGAAGGAGGTTTAGAAGGAGGTCTTGAAAAGAGGTCCAGAAGGAGGTCTGGATGAAGGTCTAGAAGGAGGTCTTGAAAGGAGGTCTAGAAAGGAGGTCTGGAAGGAGGTTTAGAAGAAGGTCTGGAAGGAGGTCTGAAAGGAGGTCTAGAAAGGAGGTCTTGAAAGGAGGTTTAAAAGGAGGTCTGGAAGGAGGTTTAGAAGGAGGTCTGGAAGGAAGTCTAGAAGGAAGTCTAGAAGGAGGTCTTGAAAGGAGGTCTAGAAGGAGGTCTGGAAGGAGGTCTAGAAGGAGGTCTTGAAAGGAGTCCAGAAAGGCGGTCTGGAAGGAGGTCTGAAACAAGGTCTGAAAGGAGGTTTAGAAGGAGGTCTTGAAAGGAGGTCTAGAAGGAGGTCTTGAAAGGAGTCCAGAAAGGAGGTCTGGAAGGAAGTCTAGAAGGAGGTCTTGAAAGGAGTCCAGAAAGGCGGTCTGGAAGGAGGTCTGAAACAAGGTCTGAAAGGAGGTTTAGAAGGAGGTCTTGAAAGGAGGTCTAGAAGGAGGTCTGGAAGGAGTCCAGAAAGGAGGTCTGGAAGGAGGTCTGGAAGGCGGTCTGGAAGGGTGAGGGAGGTCTGGAAGGAGGTCTGGAAGGGTGAGGGAGGTCTGGAAGGAGGTCTGGAAGGAGGTCTAGAGGTCTAGAAGCAGGAACCTGGTGATGAATAAAAGGATTTCCAGTCTGAGAGAGAATGAGGGTCCGGCAGTCCCCTGTAGACCTGCTCAGGTCCTCCTGGACCCTTTTAACCCCATATTGATCCGTGATCAGAGCTCCGCTTCCTCGTTATTGATCAGTAATCAGACGCATGTTGTTATCGATCGGTTCACATGCAGCAGTCACGGTAGCAGGTGGAGGGGGTTCTGGTCCAGCCGGGGTCTCTGTGGATGCTGGGAGATCAGGTTCCACTAACAGAGACCAGGTTCCAGATCCAGGTTCCAAAGCCCCTGGTCTCTGCAGAGCAGCCCTGATACTGGACTTGAACCTGAATAAAAGGACCTGTGAAGGTCTCTGGTCCGGAAGGAGGAAGATGGAACGTAACCATGACAACTGTTCATGTCCATGATCCAGCGATGCTTTATATCACACGTAAAACTTATGGAGTATTTTCAGCACATGGTCGATGCTGGACCCTGATCTGGACCGTAGACCTCCTGGAAAACCTCCGTAGACCACCTGAACCATCCATCACATACAGACTGTGGCTGAGACACTGATGATGGAGGAGGTCGACGTTTCAGGCACGATCATTTCTAAATATCTGCCGGTTTAGGAGATGAGGCCCGGACAGGTACAGGACCGCTGCATCTATGGACGGATCCAGGACCGCTGCATCTACGGACGGATCCAGGACCGCTGCATCTACGGACGGATCCAGACCGCTACATCTACGGACAGATCCAGGACCGGACAGATCCGGGACCGCTGCATCTACGGACAGATCCGGGACCGCTGCATCTACGGACAGATCCGGGACCGCTGCATCTACGGACAGATCCGGGACCGCTGCATCTACGGACAGATCCGGGACCGCTACATCTACGGACAGATCCGGGACCGCTGCATCTACGGACAGATCCGGGACCGCTGCATCTACGGACAGATACGGGACCACTGCATCTACGGACAGATCCGGGACCGCTGCATCTACGGAAAGATACGGGACCGCTGCATCTACGGACAGATACGGGACCGCTGCATCTACGGACAGATACAGGACCGCTGCATCTACGGACAGATACAGGACCGCTGCATCTACGGACAGATACAGGACCGCTGCATCTACGGACAGATACAGGACCGCTACATCTACGGACAGATCCGGGACCGCTGCATCTACGGACAGATACAGGACCGCTGCATCTACGGACAGATACGGGACCGCTGCATCTATGGACAGATACAGGACCGCTGCATGCACGGACAGATCCGGGACGCTCTGCATCTACGGACAGATACGGGACCGCTGTATGCATGGACAGATCCGGGACCGCTACATCTACGGACAGATACAGGACCGCTACATCTACGGACAGATACAGGACCGCTACATCTACGGACAGATCCGGGACCGCAGCATCTACGGACAGATCCGGGACCGCTACATCTACGGACAGATCAAGGACCACTTCATCTACGGACAGATACGGGACCGCTGCATCTACGGACAGATCCGGGACCGCTGCATCTACGGACAGATCCGGGACCGCTGCATCTACGGACAGATACGGGACCGCTGCATCTACGGACAGATCCGGGACCGCTGCATCTACGGACAGATACAGGACCGCTGCATCTACGGACAGATACAGGACCGCTACATCTACGGACAGATACAGGACCGCTGCATCTACGGACAGATACAGGACCGCTACATCTACGGACAGATACAGGACCGCTGCGTCTACGGACAGATACAGGACCGCTACATCTACGGACAGATACAGGACCGCTGCATCTACGGACAGATACAGGACCGCTGCATCTACGGACAGATACAGGACCGCTACATCTACGGACAGATACAGGACCGCTGCATCTACGGACAGATCCAGGACCGCTGCGTCTACGGACAGATACAGGACCGCTGCATCTACGGACAGATCCGGGACCGCTACATCTACGGACAGATCCGGGACCGCTGCATCTACGGACAGATCCGGGACAGCTGCATCTACGGACAGATCCGGGACCACTGCATCTACGGACAGATCCGGGACCGCTACATCTACGGACAGATCCGGGACCGCTGCATCTACGGACAGATCCGGGACAGCTGCATCTACGGACAGATCCGGGACCACTGCATCTACGGACAGATCCGGGACAGCTGCATCTACGGGGACGGTACTCCTGGTTTTTGCTACCTTGGGGATCTGCAGGCATGTTTATGCCTGGATGTTCGTGACAGGCTGGTGTCTCAGGAGCAGCAGCAGCAGCAGCCAGAGCCTCCAGCAGTTCGTGACATTTACGCTGCCTCCACCATGAACCGCCACGCTGACCACTGCTTTCCTCGTCTCTGCTCTCTGGTCGGACGGTCTGTACACATGCTGCAGGACTGCGATGCAGACGACCCACAAAGCTGCAGCATCAAAGCATGAAACCTGGTCCAGACTCCTGGAACCTGAAACCTGGTCCAGACTCCTGGAAACTGAAACCAGGACCAGACTCCTGGAACCTGAAACCTGGTCCAGACTCCTGGAACCTGAAACCAGGACCAAGCACGTGAAACCTGAAACCAGGACCAGACTCCTGAACCTGAAACCTGGTCCAGACTCCTGGAACCTGAAACCAGGACCAGGCGTGTGGAACCTGAAACCTAAACCAGGCACCTGGAACCTGAAACTTGGACCAGGCGTGTGGAACCTAAAACCTAAACCAGGCACCTGAAACCTGAAAGCTGGACCAGGCACCTGGAACCTAAACCAGGCACCTGGAACCTGAAACCTGGACCAGGCACCTGGAACCTGAAAAACTGGACCAGGCACCTGGAACCCAAACCAGGCACCTGGAACCTGAAACCTGGACCAGGCACCTGGAACCTGAAACCTAAACCAGGCACCTGGAACCTGAAACCTAAACCAGGCACCTGGAACCTGAAACCTAAACCAGGCACCTGGAACCTGAAACCTGGACCAGGCACCTGGAACCTGAAACCTAAACCAGGCATCTGGAACCTGAAACTTGGACCAGGCGTGTGGAACCTGAAACCTGGACCAGCCACCTGGAGCCTGAAACCTGGACCAGGCATGTGGAACCTAAAACCTGGACCAGGCACATGGAAACTAAAACCTGGACCAGGCATGTGGAACCTAAAACCTGGACTTGGCATGTGGAACCTAAAACCTGGACCAGGCACGTGGAACCTAAAACCTGGACCAGGCACGTGGAACCTGAAACCTGGACCAGGCACGTGGAACCTGAAACCTAAGCCAGGCACGTGGAACCTAAAACCTGGACCAGGCATGTGGAACCTAAAACCTGGACCAGGCATGTGGAACCTAAAACCTGGACCAGGCATGTGGAACCTGAAACCTGAACCAGGCACCTGGAACCTGAAACCTGGACCAGGCACGTGGAACCTGAAACCTAAACCAGGCACCTGAAAACTGAAACCTGGACCAGGCACGTGGAACCTGAAACCTGGACCAGGCATGTAGAACCTGAAACCTGGACCAGGCACATGGAACCTGAAACCTGGACCAAGCATGTGGAAACTAAAACCTAAACCAGGCACCTGGAACCAGACACCTGTACCTGGCATGTGGAACCTGAAACCTGGACCAGGCGTGTAGAACCTGAAACCTGGACCAGGCGTGTAGAACCTGAAACCTGGACCAAGCATGTGGAAACTAAAACCTAAACCAGGCACCTGGAACCAGACACCTGGAACAGGTGTGTGGAACCTGAAACCTGGACCAGGCACCTGGAACCTGAAACCTGGACCAGGCATGTGGAACCAGAAACCTGGACCAGGCACGTGGAACCTGGACTAAGCATGTGGAACCTAAAACCTAAACCAGGCACTTGGAACCTGAAACCTGGACCAGGCGTGTGGAACCTGAAACCTGGACCAGGCACCTGGAACCTGAATCCTGGACCAGGGGTGTGGAACCTGAAACCTGGACCAGCCACCTGGAACCTGAAACCTGGACCAGTCATGTGGAACCTGAAACCTGGACCAGTCACGTGGAACCTGAAACCTAAACCAGGCACCTGAAAACTGAAACCTGGACCAGGCACGTGGAACCTGAAACCTGGACCAGGCGTGTAGAACCTGAAACCTGGACCAGGCACATGGAACCTGAAACCTGGACCAAGCATGTGGAAACTAAAACCTAAACCAGGCACCTGGAACCAGACACCTGTACCTGGCATGTGGAACCTGAAACCTGGACCAGGCGTGTAGAACCTGAAACCTGGACCAGGCGTGTAGAACCTGAAACCTGGACCAAGCATGTGGAAACTAAAACCTAAACCAGGCACCTGGAACCAGACACCTGGAACAGGTGTGTGGAACCTGAAACCTGGACCAGGCACCTGGAACCTGAAACCTGGACCAGGCATGTGGAACCAGAAACCTGGACCAGGCACGTGGAACCTGGACTAAGCATGTGGAACCTAAAACCTAAACCAGGCACTTGGAACCTGAAACCTGGACCAGGCGTGTGGAACCTGAAACCTGGACCAGGCACCTGGAACCTGAATCCTGGACCAGGCACGTGGAACCTGAAACCTGGACCAGTCACGTGGAACCAGAAACCTGGACCAGGCACGTGGAACCTGGACTAAGCATGTGGAACCTAAAACCTAAACCAGGCACTTGGAACCTGAAACCTGGACCAGGGGTGTGGAACCTGAAACCTGGACCAGCCACCTGGAACCTGAAACCTGGACCAGTCACGTGGAACCTGAAATCTGGATCAGGCATGTGGAACCTGAAACCTGGACCAGGCACCTGGAACCTGAAATCTGGACCAGGCATGTGGAACCTGAAACCTGGACCAGGCATGTGGAACCTGGAAACCTGGACCAGCCACCTGGAGCGTGAAACCTGGACCAGGCACGTGGAACCTAAAACCTGGACCAGGCGTGTAGAACCTGAAACCTGGACCAAGCATGTGGAACCTAAAACCTTAACCAGGCACCTGGAACCAGACACCTGGACCAGGCGTGTGGAACCTGAAACCTGGACCAGCCACCTAGAACCTCTAACCTGGACCAGGCACCTGGAACCTGAAACCTGGACCAGGCATGTGGAACCTGAAACCTGGACCAGTCATGTGGAACCTGAAACCTGGACCAGGCACGTGGAACCTGAAACCTGGACCAGGCATGTGGAACCTGAAACATGGACCAGGTATGTGGAACCTAAAACCTGGACCAGGCACGTGGAACCTGAAACCTGGATCAGGCATGTGGAACCTGAAACCTGGACCAGGCGTGTAGAACCTGAAACCTGGACCAGCCACCTGGAGCGTGAAACCTGGACCAGGCACGTGGAACCCAAAACCTGGACTGGGCATGTAGAACCTGAAACCTGGACCAGGCGTGTAGAACCTGAAACCTGGACCAGCCACCTGGAGCGTGAAGCCTGGACCAGGCACGTGGAACCTAAAACCTGGACCAGGCAAGTGGAACCAGACACCTGGACCAGGCGTGTGGAACCTGAAACCTGGACCAGCCACCTGGAACCTGAAACCTGGACCAGGCACGTGGAACCTGAAACCTTGACCAGGCATGTGGAACCTGAAACCTGGGCCAGGCACCTGGAACCTGAAACCTGGACCAGGCACGTGGAACCTGAAACCTGGACCAGGCATGTGGAACCTGAAACCTGGACCAGGCATGTGGAACCTGAAATCTGGACCAGGCATGGGAACCTGAAACCTGGACCTGAAACCTGGACCAGGCACCTGGAACCTGAAACCTGGACCTGGAACCTGGAACCTGGAACCTGGACCAGGCATGTGGAACCTTAACGTTCAAACTACGGCAAGTTTGAGAGGACAAAAACGTCCCGTGCAGCAGTTCCACTGCCAGAGATGGGAAAAAAGGACATCGGCTATCGCTGCAAATGTCGGTGTCTGTAAATTTTCGGTTTATCGCTCAGCCCGACAATTATCTCCATGTCCAGGCTCATGTTTGCTTTGGTGCTTTCTTGTCCTGAAATTCTCCAAACGCAGCAAACGTGGAAATAAGCAAACTCCTTTTTAATAGTGGGGTTTTTCCAACACGTTTGCATCTGCAGCTGTTTCCGCCGTGATGGCTCAGCCTCTGGATCGCACGGGCAAATTTCTGGACGCACATCTGGATCTTCGTGGATCCGGTCCCGAGCCGGCTGAAGCCAAACTGTAAAACTCACCGAGACGTCTTCATGATTTCGTATTTCTGGGCTGCAGCCAGTAACTTAGACTTTTACCTGAAGTGAAATCTTATGTGCAGAACAGGTGAAATATCGGAGCACTTTTCCACGTCTGACACACACACACACACACACACACACACACACACATGTTGTGTTTTCATTCCTTGTGGGGTCTTTCCATTGACATAATGCATTCCCTAGCCCCTAACCCTAAACCTAACTCCCAGAACTGATTGCCTAAACCTAACCCTTGTCCTAATCCTAACCTAAACCTAACTGTAACTTAGTCTCTAAAACCTAATCTTGACCCTCAAATCGGGGTTCATCCCCATGGGGACCGGGAAAATGTCCCCACGAGGGCAAGACGTCCCCACAGTGATAGTAAAAATCCAGAACACAGTCCCCACAATGTTGCAATTACGCGTCCACACACACACACACACACACACACACACACACACACACACACACACCCTTCATGTACGTGCGCAGCCTCTAAAACCTGCAGTGTGTCCGTCTTTGAATTATGAATGAAGTTTCAGGCTGACTGCTTCAGCTCAGCTGCACAGCATCGCCTACCACGAAGCACAAGTAATCTGCCACGCACGCACATGCACGCGCACGCACGCACGCACACACACACACACACACACACACACACACACTCTGTGGTGTGTTAACTGTTTTCCATCATGCCGAAAGGAAAGCTGTAATGTCAGCAGGAACACAGCAGTTATTTCTAATTTTATTGTTTTCTTCCAGAAAGCGGAGCTGAATAATGCTGAGTACAGAAACTTTACTACGTTTACTCGGAGTATTCACGCTCTGCAGAGGACCGTCCTTCTGGCTCGTAGCCGTCTCCGTGTCTTCGTCATCAGGACACAAACCGGTGGTCCAAACCTGGTTCCTGAACATTAAAGCTGCAACAACTTTCATTCCCTGAGAACCTCTTTCATCTTTATTTGGTACATTTTTATTCATTTAACCTTTAAAACTTCCCAGATCTCCCCAAACTCCGTTTCTTCCATCACCACCAGCTCCTGAGGAACGGTGGTGGAACTCTGTGATGGAGAGTTTCCCCTTCAGCTGATCTACGGGGGTTTTCCAGCATTTCTAACCCGTTCAGGAGGTTTAATCACTTTATGCTGCTGCATCTATTGATACATTCATTAACATAATTTTAGCCTCATAATCTGACAACCGAGGCTGAAACGGAACATGTCTAGATGCTGACTGGGATTAAAGGTTCTAGATGCTGACTGGGATTAAAGGTTCTAGATGCTGACTGGGATTCAGGTTCTGATGCTAACTGGGATTAAAGGTTCTAGATGCAGACTGGGATTAAAGGTTCTAGATGCTGACTGGGATTAAAGGTTCTGATGCTGACTGGAATTAAAGGTTCTAGATGCTGACTGGGATTAAAGGTTCTGATGGTGACTGGGATTAAAGGTTCTAGATGCTGACTGGGATTAAAGGTTCTAGATGCTGACTGGGATTAAAGGTTCTAGATGCTGACTGGGATTAAAGGTTCTGATGCTGACTGGGATTAAAGGTTCTAGATGCTGACTGGGATTAAAGGTTCTGATGGTGACTGGGATTAAAGGTTCTAGATGCTGACTGGGATTAAAGGTTCTGATGCTGACTGGGATTAAAGGTTCTAGATGCTGACTGGGATTAAAGGTTCTGACGCTGACTGGGATTAAAGGTTCTAGATGCTGACTGGGATTAAAGTTTCTAGATGCTGACTGGGATTAAAGATTCTGATGGTGACTGGGATTAAAGATTCTGATGCTGACTGGGATTAAAGGTTCTCGATGCTGACTGGGATTAAAGGTTCTGATGCTGACTGGGATTAAAGGTTCTGATGCTGACTGGGATTAAAGGTTCTAGATGCTGACTGGGATTAAAGGTTCTGACGCTGACTGGGATTAAAGGTTCTAGATGCTGACTGGGATTAAAGGTTCTAGATGCTGACTGGGATTAAAGGTTCTAGATGGTGACTGGGATTAAAGGTTCTGACGCTGACTGGGATTAAAGATTCTGATGGTGACTGGGATTAAAGGTTCTAAATGCTGACTGGGATTAAAGGTTCTAGATGCTGACTGGGATTAAAGGTTCTGATGCTGACTGGGATTAAAGGTTCTGACGCTGACTGGGATTAAAGGTTCTGACGCTGACTGGGATTAAAGGTTCTGACGCTGACTGGGATTAAAGGTTCTGACGCTGACTGGGATTAAAGGTTCTGATGGTGACTGGGATTAAAGGTTCTGACGCTGACTGGGATTAAAGGTTCTGATGGTGACTGGAATTATAGAGTCTGACGCTGACTGGGATTAAAGATTCTGATGGTGACTGGGATTAAAGGTTCTGACGCTGACTGGGATTAAAGGTTCTGACGGTGACTGGGATTAAAGGTTCTGACGGTGACTGGAATTATAGAGTCTGACGCTGACTGGGATTAAAGATTCTAATGGTGACTGGGATTAAAGGTTCTAGATGCTGACTGGGATTAAAGGTTCTAGATGCTGACTGGAATTATAGGAGTCTGACGCTGACTGGGATTAAAGATTCTGACGCTGACTGGGATTAAAGATTCTAATGGTGACTGGGATTAAAGGTTCTAGATGCTGACTGGGATTAAAGGTTCTGACGCTGACTGG